>CAJQZJ010032904.1:1295980-1348588 GCA_907164525.1 Lophiomys imhausi
TGTGTGTGTGTGTGTGTGTGTGTGTGTGTGTGTGTGTGTGTGTGTGTTTGTGTGTGATGTATTCAAAAATTATAATCCACTTGGGATTCCCCAGCTTTGTGAGAGATCACCAAGCTAGCCAGGACTCTCCTGTGTGTTTTCATCTTCACCTCTTAGCTTCTGTTTCTGGGCTTTATCCTAATGTAAACTCAGTGTGCTTACCTTGCTGTGAATGAGGTATTTATTGTAATCAGCAGCTCAAAGCTGGGTGTTGGTTCCTGAGCCAGTTGTCCTCTCAGAGAAAGGACACTAACTTTAATTAACTTTAACTAGGAGTGTTGTAGCTGCGTGTGAGAAAAGATCCAAAAAGGCCCATTAACCCTGAACATCATTTCCATGTGCTTTGCTCGGTATGCCCTCCAGACAGTATTTTACTCCTGCTGTTCCTTGATTTTTTTTTTTTTTTGCCTTTTTTCCCCATTTTTAAAAAAATATATTAAGAAAGGGTGTTACTCTAAAATTAGTCATGTATCCACAGTAGCCTCTTAGTTCATCTAAACACATTATTTCTGGGGAAACAAGAGAACCAGAGGATTATTATATTTTCATGGATGAAAACCCTTGTGTTTAAGAACCTCTTCATCTGATTCAAGAATAAATTATTTGGACCCGAGTTTTCTCTGAGTGTGTGTGTGTGTGTGTGTGTGTGTGTGTGTGTGTGTTTTAAATATATTTCTAGGCTGGCACGGTAGTGTATGCACTGAGAAGGTTGAGGCAGGAGGACTGCAAGCAAATCCAAGGCTACCCTGAGATATATATATATTTTTTTTCTGAGAAAATTATACCTTGAAAATAATCCTTTAAAAAATACTAAGCATAAATTCATCCTCTCCCTGTAATATACTCAGTCCCGACTCCAACTATGGGTGAGTAATATTAAATGAAAGCTATTAACTTTCAAATATTCAATGTAGAGGTGTAAGAACCCACTCCGTGATTCTATGCCCAAACTCTTTCTGGAAACTAGCATTCACACAATACTTTTTAACCATTTTCATGATTGCAAACTTCAAAGGAATGCTTCAGGGATGGCTAAAGAGAGATATTCCACAGCTTTTTCCATTCTCCGTTTTGTATTCTGTGCCAGGCACAAGGAGGCCTTTCCTCTTGAACGTTTTATCATGTCCAGGGTTATTAACATTATGAGGGTAGGCTGAAGCATCAATGAATTTCAAGACTTACTGATGATGTCATTACACTGGTCGATAAAATACATAGAGGCAAGGCTTCCCATCCACCAGGCTCCACTAACTGAATCAGGATACACGAGCAATTAACTTTTTAATTAAGATGAATGGGTGACATTAGCCCTCCTTAAACTCTGCTCGTCAGCATTTACAAATAGAAAAAGACGGATGCCTCCTTCCCAAGAAATGTCGGTTTTATTTTTTTCATTTGTCAACGCGGTCTCATTCTCCCTACACTGTAAACAGAGACACCGAAGTGTCGTGGTGGTCACAGATATATTTAGAAGATTCATTTTCTCAGTCTATCTCTCACGGGTTAAGGATCTAGGTGGGAATGCATTAGTTCTTTTTGAAGCTAAGTTTCTTGTTGCTGTTATGGAATCACTTTGTTTTGTCTCACCTCCTACTGTACAAAGAGAGGGAAGTCGATCTCAGAGTCTCTTAGCAAAAGATGGAGGCAGCACAGCATAGAAATACTGTGCCTACTACTTCCTCATTTAGCTGCTCACTGGGATCTGTTGTTTGCTCGGAGCTCGGGACTGCTGGGCAACAGATCACCACTTAAGCTCTCAGTCTGTGACCAAGAAGTGCTATGAACATAGTGAGGATGTCTCCAGGCTTTATGGCTAAGGTCTGGTTAGTGGAGATCCTCTGATATGCTTTCTGTAATGTGTAACACAGTGAGATACAAAAACAAACACTGGGATCATTCTTTGAGATTTTTAAATAAACCAACCTGGAAACACATACAGAGTGATCCATATACATAGCTCCAATATTTTTAATAGCAACATTAAAAAAAAAGGGCAAAATTAGGTTTAGCGTTTAACAACATACTCAACAGGCAGCTCTATAATCTGTTTTCGACCATGCATATTTCATCTTTGTTTTTATATTACATGAGAAGTCATACTTCAATACGAAGTAGCCAACATATCAAGAGATCAAAAGCCACAAGTGGCAAGTTAATCCTTTATTGAACAGCACAGTTATATTTTTTTAAAATGTTAAAACAAGCCAAGCATGGCGGAGCATGCCTTTCAATACAACACTTAGGTGGCAGAGTTAAGCAGATCTCTGTGAGTTGGAGGCCGGCCTGGTATACAAAGAAAATTCCAGGATATATCTCAATATTTGTCAAATTTAGGTATGTTTAAATTAAAATATTCATTATAGATGTAATAACACTTAATCATCATTTAATATGTGACTAAGAAACTGATTGTGAAGGATTGTCTGAGACAAGGTCTTGCTATGTACTCTGAACATGACTCAAACTTGTGATTGTGTGTGTGTGTGTGTGTGTGTGTGTGCCTCTTCAATGCTGAAAGTATAGGAATACATATTCACATTTAGCCTATTACATATTTCTAATTAAATTTTGTTATATTATTACATGTAGTGGCAAAGTACTGTGCTATGTTCTATTTTTATAAAATGGAATATAGTTTGATTTTAAACCTAATTGGAAATTAACCTCTCTGAATCTGTCTCCATGAAGATTCCCCTGTAAGTAAACTGTATGGACTTTATAGATAGACAGTTATGGATGCATGTTGTTTAGTGGACTTTATAGATACTCTTGTCTATATCCAAGACTTGCATGACCCAGAGAAGGAGATAGAACACAGAAATAGTTATTCTGCTGATATTTGTTAAAGAAATTATCTAAATTAATCAGGTTTGAAAATAAGAGATTTGCTCAGTAAATGTCTACTTTTTGTGACGCTTTTCAGAGGGAAGAAAAGAAATCCTGGGAAACTAAAGTGATCATTTCTATGCAACGGGCTCTTTTACAAATGAAAGAGGTGTATTTTTAAAAAGTCAAAGAAAGCTCCTCATCTTTTAGGATGGCACATGTTCGTAGGAGAAGAAGCTGAGCTTCAGTGGCATCACTTTTGTTTTACACTGAGAGGGAGAAAGGGTTGCCTGTTGCAGAGGATTGTAGAAAATAAATGGAATGTCACGCTGGATATGGAAGTCAAGAATATTTTAGATAGCAAAACAGAGAGTTGTGAGAAGTAAATGAACAATGAAATTATTCTTTTTAAAACTTTTCCCAAGATAAGAATATGTTCTTGTGGTTTGGTGAGGAATCCTTTGGGTGAATACCCAGCAGTGATATCACTGAGTCTTGAGGCAGGGATATTCCAAGTTTTCTAAGATATTGCCAGACCGATTTCTATAGTGTTTGTTCAAGGTTGCACTCCCACTAGCAATGGAGGAGTGTTCTCCTTTCTCCACAACCTCACCAAAATGTGCTGCCATTTTTATTTTTGTTCTTAGCTGTTCTGACAAGTGTGAGATGAAATCTCAGAGTTGTCTTGAGTTGCATTTCTCTGATCATTAAGGATGTTGAGCATTTCTCACATGTCTCATTGTCATTAGAGATTCCTACTTTGTGAATTCTTGGCTTAGCTCTGTTTCCCATTTTTTGATTGGATTATTCAGTTTCTTGGTTTTTAATTTCTTGAGTTCTTTATAAATTATGGATATTAGCCCTCTGTCAGAAGTGGGGTTGGTAAAGATCTTTTTCCAATCTGTAGGTTGTCATTTTGTTCGAATGACAGTATCCTTTGCCTTCCAGAAGCTTTTCAGTTTCATGAGGTCCCATTTATTGATTGTTGTTCTTAGAGCCTGAGCTATTGGTGTTCTGTTCAGGAAGTTGTCAACTGTGCCAATGAGTTCGAGGCTTTTCCTCACTTTCTCTTCTATTCGATTTAGTGTGTTCGGCTTTATGTTAAGGTCTTTGATCCATTTGGGCTTAAGTTTTGTGCAAGATGATAAGTATGGGTCTAATTTCATTCTTTCACATGCTCACATCCAGTTAGACCAGCACCATTTGTTGAAGATGCTATCCTTTTTCCTTGTACAGTTTTGACTTCTTTGTCAAAAATTAAGTGACCATAGGTGTGTGGGTTAATTTCTGGGTCTTCAATTCAATTCCTTTGATTCACTGGTCTGTTTCTATACCAATACCATGCTCTTTTTATTACAATTGCTCTGTAGTACAGCTTGAAATCTGGGATGGTGATACCTCCAGATGTTGTTTTATTGTACAGGATTGATTTAGCTATTCTGGTTTTTTTGTTATAGCAGCTTTATTTTTAATAGCTAGAAACTGGAAACAACCCAAATATCCCTCAACTGATGAATGGATAAAAAAAAATTGTGGTACATTTACACAATGGAATACTACTCAGCTATCAGAAACAAGGAAATCATGCAATTTGTAGCCAAATGAATGGAACTAGAAAAGCTTCTCCTGAGTGAGCTAACCCAGAGTCAGAAAGATGCACATAGCATCTACTCAGTTATAATTGTATTTTAGCCATATAGTACAGGATGACTATACTACAACAAACACACCAAAAGGATAAGGAACATAGTCTTTGTTACCTATTAATGGCATGATTTGCCCTAGAGGTGCTACCATGTAGGTCCCCAGTGCAAGAGGAAGCTCTTAGCTCTCATATGACTGTTGAACTGAGAGGGGCTGATATGTAGGGACACTCCACATCAGAGGAGTGGGATGGTTGGGAGAGGGAGGAGAGGGTGGGGGAGTGGAACCAGGAGGGGTGGAAAGAGGTTACTATGATGGAGATGTAACTTGAAGTGATAAATAAACATTAAAAAATTTTTTCCCAAGAAAAAGGACAATGAAAGGGTCAGTTCAAGGAAAGTCAAAAATAGATCTGTATGTGGCAATAATTTTCAAATAAGTTACTATTGCATTCCTTATGACCCATCACGAGATTCCTTCTGGGGGTGGAAATAGCAGGTGGTTGGCGACATGACTTTCTATAGTTGTAAGAAATATCAGTTGGTGGTTCTTAGTTGAGAACCATTTCCTTCTAGGAGACATTTGTTTTGTTTTCTTTAATTGTCATGGCTGAGCTTGGTTTCCGTCATTTAGATAGTAGAGACCACAAATGCGACAGACATATTATCATGTATAGGACAACCCGCTCCACCATCAGACAAAATTTATCTGACTTAAAGCACTAATAGTAGTGAATAAGATGAAATTTTCTGCAGTAGGACTGGTTTGCTTCTTAAGAGTGTCTGAGATGTCCTGTCATAACGTATAGAGAACATCTAATATTTTAAATTAAAACATAATCAAGTGTTGCGATTCATGAATTAACTGCTCTGACACACTTAAATGAAAGATGGAAATACAGTCTATGTTGTTTCATATTCTCTACCAATAATCATGTTTTTCCCTGTGCATAGAACCAATTCTATTTGAAGTCATTCATATGCCACTTAGCATTTTCTCTAAGAAATTGCTTCTCAAAAAAATTCAAAGTGAAGTTATAATATTGTTGAAAACTGAATGCAGAAGAGGTTGGGATTTTTTTCTTCTGGGGAGTGGTATCCTCTAGCTTAGTTTGTTCCTCAGGAAATAAAACCTAACATTATAACTAGGACTGCAAAATTAAATGCCTAAGGCAAATCTGATATCCAGTCAGCTCCATGTCAGTTGGAAAATATCAGTGGCTTCCAACTCTTCCAAGCTATCTCAGATATGCCAGGCTGTTCCTTGTCCCTCATGCCATTCTGCTTTGTAGTAGTCCCACAATGAGAGGGTGAGGTTACAACATAGAAGGGAACCAGGAACTTTGCCCATAGGTTGTAAAATAAGTACCTATAAATAATTCTGATTGGCTGGTACCCAAGCCATACCTGCTGAAAATACTTAGTCCATGAAGCAAATGAAACATTCCAGTTCTGAGAAGCTATAAGGATGATAACATTGAACCTCATTGAGGGTAAAGCCTCTGAACCTGTGGTGACACTGGGGTGCTGGATAGCACATGCCCCTGTAAGTAAGAGCAGCCCCAACCCAGCTCTAACAGATGGTTGCTATGTGGGAACACTGCACGAATTGCCAAGTTTTTTAAGGGAAACAGTGAAATCTAATGATTTCTAAACATTGGCAATTAATTCAAATGTAAAACACTATTCACCCACCACCACAGACTATATAATTCCTTCTGGGGTTGACCAGTAAGCCAGCATTTTGCTTATTATATCTTAGGCTCAAAAGAGAAGCATGTTCACTCCCAGTTTCATGATGGAATCATTTCTCAGACTACCTGCCTTCTCTCCTGCAATGCAAAGGATTTTTATGAAAAACCTTTCCAGGTGAATTGAAAATGGAGCTGAGAGTTGAGACTACAGTGGTCCTGATGGTAAACAACTCAGACAATTGACATGTTTGGTTGTGCATTTTAAGACATAAGTGCTTGTCTCTGTGTGACTGCAGACAGAGAGTCCCCACAAAGTCACATAGTCACAGGTGGAGTTTCAGAAAAAAAAAATCCCCATGGATGACATAAATATGAGCTTCATGTTGCGCTCAGACAACTATGAAATTTGGGGACTATATTCATGATTTTACCTAAGAAAATGCACCAAGTTAAAATAGGCATGACATACTTTCTCTAGTAGATGTATACTAAGGCAAATGCTTCATGGAATTGAAGCCAGAAAGAGGACAGAAAGACTGTACTCAAGTCTAGGAATTTGAAATGATACCACAATTTTTTATATGCAATTGACTCTTATTTTTAATTTGTCTGCTTTTCTACCACAGAGTTACATTCGCAGACCCTGATTCCCTCAGTGTGTCAATAAAGCACTGGTGTTTTAAGTGCCTCCCTATTCATTTCATCTTCTACTGATCTGTCATTCAATAAAGTTTTAGGCATAGGGAGACACTTGGGCCACATAAGAAAATAGTTGTCCCGTTCGTCACCTGATCCTCTAGCCCAGTAGTGGAACACTTGCCTAGCATAAGTGAGGTCCTGGGTTCAATTCCTAAGAGCGTCAACTAAGACAAATAAATGGAAAATACAAAGGATGTCATTAGGAAAAAACTGAAAATCTCCCATTATCAATTTTAAGGTTACTGGTCAAGAGTGTACTTATTTATTTATTCTCCAAGGATTGATTCTCCATGGCCAGGTATGAAAATAAAATAACTTTTAAAAACAGTATAAAGGCCACCAATAATGCCAAACAGTTCATGGAAACAGGGATATCATGGGCAGGAACTCTGGGAAAGTCCTATAGAAGAAATAATTAATTTCATGAGCCCCAGAAAGGCAATGCTGTAGGAGATTTCCCCAGTTGACTGTTCTGTGTGTTTCTTTCCCATGTTATTGCTAGTGCCAGAGGTTTTTTGTTTGTTTTTTTGCCATTTCATATGCTAGCAGAGAAAAACTGGGACAAGGGAAATGTGTGTGAGTGTGTGTGCGTGTGCATGTGAACATGTACGTGCATGCGTGTGTGCATATGTGTGTGTGTGCAATTATGCATGTTACTATGTTACTTCTGGTAACTCTGACATGTGTTCAAAGGGAATGAAGTTATACCTAGGGACTATAATAATGTAATTTTACCCACAAGTTTGCTTTGCATGGATTCAAGGTTAGGGTCACCCACGGTCAACTTATATCCAAAAATATTACATGGAAAATTCTGGAAATTACAAAAAATATTCAGTTTTAAGTTGCACAGCATTCTCAATAGTATGATTAAATCTTGCGCAACTCTCCTCCTCCTCCACTGGGATGAGAACCATTCCTCTGTCGATTCCATGTACATTGCATATACTGTCTGCACATTAGCACTCAGAAGCTCTGCCTGTTATCAAGTGGACCGCTACAGTGTGCGAGTACTCCTGTTTGAGTGTTACATAGAGTTGTAATTACCCAGTTTCATTATCGTTTACTGTAACTTTTTGCTATACATAATTTATAAGCCAAACTTAATCATAAATATGTATACATAAGAAAAACAACACTAACAAGGAAATTAGTTTAATACTTTCTGGTTTTCCTGCTTCCAAGAGAGATCTTCAGTCTTCTGAGTGGAAGTGACCTTATCCTGATAGTTTTTAGTTCTTTTTCATGCTGAAAAAAGTAAAATAATCCATGTAACAAAGTGAGATCATATTTAGCCCATAGTATATGCTAAGGAAATATTGGCTGTGGTTATGATTTTCATACTCAGGGCTTTGGGGTATGCATCTTTCACACATTCTTTTTCTGTCCTAGTCATAGTTTGTCACTTTCATCTACATTGACATATTAAATTTAATAATGAATATTTCCATTTTTAAGGAGCTATAGGCATGTTAGCTACAGTTCATCTTCTTAATGGGCTTCTAATGAAGAAAATATTAGCTGCACTTACTTGAAAATTATTCTACGTGATTAAACTCAGCCTTCTTGAAAGCTCCCCCATCCTTTTTCTCATCATGAACACCTTGGCCACTTTTCTAATGTGATGCATGCAGGGTAAGTCCTTTGTTTATTGATTGGTCAAATATATGCAGGGGGAATGTATGCTACTTCATCCTTGGCTCTTCTGAGGGAAAATGTTACCATGGTAACAAAAGCATCCTTTGACTCCTATTTCTACACAGAGTTATAGAAATGCTTCTCTTTAAAAGAACGACAATATTTAATGTCGAATCTAAAGTTATTTTTTCTCATTGTTTGGGGAGTAAAATTGATTTTCTCTGGACAAATTTGTTTGGCTGCCCAAATGCACTGTTTATAGTAATGTGTTCCACCAAATTTCTTTACAAGCCAGTTAAATGTATTTTGTCTTAACTTCTAATCTAATTTTCATCATTTGAGAGTGCTTCTTGCTGTACTATGCCTATTTTCATTTTGAAATAGTCCACGTTCCATCTTTGTGGTGTCAGTGTAAGGCAGAAGGGAATAGAGTGAAACATTGAGTCTCCTCTATCTGGGTGGGAGGGAGAACACATGCTAGGGGGTTTTAAAGAGGGTGTGACTTATTCTAAAGTAGAGATTTCCCAGTGGCAGCTGGTGCCTGCTTTATGATCCAGTGGTTCAAAACCCATTCTTTCCCAAGATGCATCTGTTTTATTTTTTTACGAATTAAAAATGACTCTTGTATTCTCATTGTAGAACAATCCATGATCATTTCAGAAGATTCAGAAAATGCAGACCAATGAAAAGAAAGAAATTCATAGACTCATTTTCCAGAAATAAACTTCACTGATAATTTGATTACAGATACATTTGTAGAATTTTGTGTTGATATATATATATATATATATATATTTCACAAAATAAGTCTGCCAATTTATTGTTACATAATTTGCTTTATGCAGATATCCATGTGTAAAACCTGTTGCTGTGTTGAAAAATTCCTTCTTATGCATGAGCTTTGATAGATGTGCGGTTCTAGGAAGGCAGTTGCCTGAACTTCTTCTATTCATCTCTTAGACCTCTGTCTAGTCTTTAGACTTTTCCTTGATTTAAGCTGAATTATAATGAATTTCTTGGTTTGTTAACCTTTTTATAAACACATCATGAGTCAGGATAAAGTGAGACTCTCGTGACTGACTGGAATCAAAGGGATATGACGACATGGCTGAAATAGTTCCTCTGTAGCATATACTTGCCTTTACAGGAGGGCATCTGGACACCCCTACATATACATCAAGGAGTCAAATCACTGAACTTGACAGCAGCTCATCCTCTGTGGTCCTGAGCTTTCACATGCTCAAATCCTGCTTCTGTTCCCTTGAATCTTAAGAAGTTTCCATCTTCTCTCCTTTCCACCTGTATTTACTTGGACTCAGCTGCCTCCTAGTAGTGTCTGTCTGTTACCGTTTAAATCACTTACATGCACCCTAGTCCTAACCTGCTGACATTCAAGTTACTGGACGGAAAACCACATGTTACTTTACATAGGACAGGTCCCCGGTCTGAATCCCAATTCTCAGACTTTATCGTGAGTTAATACTTCTGAGATTCAGTATCTTCCTTTAGAAAAGGGTAAAAATTAAACATATTTAAAGTTTCTTCCTTTCAAAATGTGGTGACTTTATATATGAAAAAAAAAAAAAACAACTTCTAGCCATGGTGACTGGCATGTGCTAAGGTAATAGCAGTGATGGTCCAGATGGAGAGATGAAAGCAGGAATGGGACCACTCGTCCTACCCTGTGGGGCTGGAGCAGCTCTCCAACATTCTATTCTGTGAGAATAAACTAAACTCAGAACTGAAAGCTTCAAACCCCATGTCCAAGAGGCAGCTGTTCTTGACTCATCACCTAACCTAGGGTCATCCACTTCATCTCTTGCTCTACCTTGGCTTTCCTCTCTGTAATATGAGCATTGTAGCCCTTGCCTACTATTAATTACTCACTAGGGCAGGAGTGATTAATCAGTGTTTAGAAAGCTCAATAAATCCTTTGGCTGTGAAGTGCAGTGAGATTGGAAGGCATTATTACTATTAGCTGTTTTTTTAATATCTAAACCAGCATGCCAGGCTCTGCTGAATAGAATAATATGGCGAAGACCCTCTACATCATGGCCGACAATCTCATACCTTTAGCACTCTCACTATGTATGTCAGTATTTCATTCATTATAGTATTCAGTCTTCAACAAACTGTAATCAATTTACTACCTATACCTAAATGCTCAGCGCCACCCATACCAAGAAGAAATGTTTTTATTCCCTGAAGAAATTGTGTTGAATGCCTAAAAAGTGTTCTGTTAGATAGGGGAGGGTGGAAACAGGATGTGTAATGATCCAATCCATATGATCTCTGTTTTCTTTGTAGTACATGACACACTAGATATACACAATCATAGTGTGCCACACACATAAACATGTGTGGTCAGTAAAATATTTCTGCAGGAGGTGACATCCATATGAGAACTAAGAAGGATGTAATCTATAGCCATGGAGATATGTGAGGGGAGGAAATGGAAAAGAAAGAAGTGTAGGTTGAAGAGAAATTACATTTAGGGCCCTACAGTGAGTGAGAGCAAGATACAGAGGAAACTCCAGCTAAGCAAAAGGGAGGCATTTCTAATGCAGTATAAAGGTGCCCTTTATTCAAGATTGCCATCATAATCTAAGTGCTAATGTTCTTTAGTTAATACCATGCCTATCTTGGTGTCTGGCTCCTTTCAAGCCTGGACATCTAAAGTACCTGCTCCCTCAGATGCTCAAACATTCGACCTCTTAGTACTTTGCACAAATACTCGTGTCCAGGTACTTGGTATTTTATATTCCCTTGCAGTCATCACGTAGTTTTCAGGAGAATTGTCAGTCAGTTGGGGTTGGTATAAATATGGAACACAAATTTTAAAAGAAAACTTTAGCTATGCATATGAGATGAAATGGCATGACAGCAGCAAATCAAAGAGAGGTTTTGTCACACACCTGCCAGCGGCGAAGTTAAACCACTCTGATGCCTGCGCGCAACTGGAAAGAATGTGAGTGTGTCTTAGGTCCCCTCTGTCCAATGCTCATTGCACATTAATTCACAAACATGAGATAGAAAGCCCTTGAAAACAGCACTAGTGAATACACGTTTCAAAGCCTAAGTGGAATAACAAAACCTTAGGTGATGAGAATTATATTGGAGGAACCAAACTCTCCCCCAGAAAAGAAAAGAAAATAGAAACGTGTTAATAATAAGAACACAGAATAAAACTTTAATCAGCATCCGAGTTAATCACCTCATTAGGTAATTGACAGTTCAATGAAGTCTCTGTTTTAAAAGCATGAGCAAAGCAGGCTGCCTACCTTGATTTGTCGTCTGCTGTAAGTTGAGCTACAATCTGAGATGGTAGAAGACCTTTCTTGTTGGATTTTACCACTTTAATCTCAAATGAAAACTGGCACTCCATCTGGATAATGTCCAATGTGACACATTTGGGGAGCTGTTGACTACCTAGCCTCACAAATCAAAAACAGTGATTAAATAATCAAGATTTCTGAAAAGCCTTGAGGGAGCCGCCTGGGTTTTGCATCAGTGATTGCTGTTCGGTTTGTAGCTCGAGGTCCTTTGGAGCTTTGGGTGGGAACTTGAGCTTGACAAAGTGCGTTAGACATTTTCTTTGTGGGCTAGCCGAGTTTGACATCCTTAGAAATGCGATAGCAAACATGTAAATTTGAGGGATTTAAAAAAAGTGTCTTAAACTAATGAAATTTGTCACTGAGAAGATGAAACTGCATAAGTAATTACTTGGTTATTTATTTAGAGGAGAGAGTTACATAATGATGTTTTGCTGAACATCCATTAAAATACAAAAGATTATGTTTCTCATGTGTAATGTACAACAGATATCTATAGAGTTATTAATTCCCCATAAAGAAATTAAAAAGTCACTTCTTATAATATATAGATGTATAAAGATAGAGAGTTTTTGAGACATGGGTCAAATACACCTTTATGGTGATTTGAAATAGCTACTGCCAGAAGAGAAAGATATTGATCAAAACAGCAACTTATTTCCCAAAATTACATGCACAAAGTAACAATTCATTAACTAGAGATGTCAAAATCAGTCTGCAGATATCAACAGAAATTATTTGTGTTACAATATACTTTGGTTCTGAACAAAATTGTTAATTTGGTGAAGTTATTATTTGCCATTTCACTACAACCTTTGAAAGATTTTTATTCATTCTGGTATTCAATCATAAACCCATTCAAAATATTTTTCAGTTAGATTCTTACTTGGTGGTAGGCATAATCATGGTGCTTGGAGATATACACGTGAAGGAGGGAAATACACAGTTCAAATGGAGTTTACATTCTTGAGAATGAGGGTAGTGTCAGGGAGTAAAATCTCTAACTGAATACAACTACAAAGAGCATGCTCAGATGATAGTAAACGCAAAGACTCTAAGTAGTGTGGAATGTTTCGCTTGAGACTATCTGTCAGTTTAGTGGCCAGAGAAGTTTCTGTAGTGAGTGATCTCTTACGTGACCTTTAGGATAACTCTGGGAAGTGCAGAGCATCATTTCAAATTTGCCTTTACCTGAAATACATACAGTATGCAAGGGCTTGTAACTGAGACCGGGCACACGCATGGAGTTAGGTAGAGAAAAGTGCCAGTGTGAGGAGACTGTACTGATGAAGGAAGAACTGGTAAAAATGGGGAAGGAGAGCCAGGCAGGGTTTGTGTGCTCTTAGAGGCTGTAGTCGACTCAGGTAAAAATTGTATCTTACATCTAAAAGAGAAGGTGGGTTTTTTGTTGTTGTTGTTTTTTATTTTTGCTTTTCAAAATCTTACTCCCAGGGTACTACCAGCTTGTGTATATAATCTGATAAACCAGAATGAATTTGAACTTTCATATTTTATGTAATTTATAGTCTTCTAAGATGGAATGTTTTCTTTAAAATACTCTGCAAGACTCACAGGAAAACATTAGGTAGAACTTGGAGAATTCCATTGGACTTGGGGAGGAAGGATTGAAAGAGCCAGTGAGGTCAAGGTCACCACATGAAAACATACAGAATCAACTAACCTGGGCACATAAGGGCTCACAAAGACTGAACCACTGAACACAGAGCATTCATGGGACAGACCGAGGCCCTTGGAACAGGTGTAACAGCTGTGCAGCTTGGTATTCATGTGGGAATCCTAATAGGAGCAGGAGCTGTCTCTGAGTTTGTTGCCTGTCATTGGATTCTTTTCCCCTAACTGAGCTGCCTCATCCAGCCACAATAGGAAAAGATGTGCCTAGTCCTACTACAACTTGATATGCCAAGCTGGGTTGACATCCATGGGCGGTCTCCTTTTTTTCTGAGCATCTTCTGGGGCAAAAGGGAGAATGAGGGGAACAGCCAGGAGGTGAGGTGAGGACAGGGAAACTGCAATGAAGGTATAAAATAAATTTATTAATAAAGAAATAAATAAAACACTCTGCATTAGATTTCAAAGAATCCTTAGAAAATACAGGTATTTAAATGAATTGAGAACACAGTTGGAACCCTTTGCATCCCCACCTACTCGTGTCCGAAGAAACAGCCTAGGTTTTATGAACCCCTTGATGAGCGAGCTAGCAATCTGTGAGAACTATTTGCATATTTGGTTTAATTTGATGCAATGTATTAGCTCATCTTCTCTGGCAGTTGCCCTGCTACCCACTTCACATGCATGTTATGTACACATTCCCATTTAACCTGCACTACCAATACTGTAAATCCCCCACTTACAGGTGAAACAAAGCCCAAACAAAGTGTGTCTGCTTTGCTCCATCTCCTGAACTTGTGATAAAAGTTGGGTGTGGAGATATAAAGGGCTATGAGTAATGGTTTGCATGGTTTTCCAAAACACATTAATGAATTAATTAATCAAAATGACTATTGTGCCTAGAGGTCAGTTGGTGAAGTATGATTAAGGCTAACCCTCACTAATTTTGAAGCCCACTCTTTATGACAGTGCCTTCCTTGTGTGTTGTACAACCACCTGGTTCTGTGTCACACCTCAGAGGAAAGTTCATCTGAAAGGAAGAGTCAATGAACTCAGGGAGGCAGGTCAGGGAGCAGGTCATCACCCTCCCTATTCATTTTCTTTGGCTCCAAGGAACTCTTTGCTGTATTCTCTTGGGAAATCACACTGAGTGGATGACAACAACATTGATAATAATGTCTTTTTTTTTTCAATAAAATCCAAGATGTGCCCAAAGGCCTTTTCAAGGTGTGTGATCATACACACACACACACACACACACACACACACACACACACTCATATATACAAGCACAAACTCACTCTAGTTGGGAATACCTCACAGAGACCAGAAGGGTGCAACTCTTGCATCTACTCTATAACCAAATAAGCTTGTATTTGTGGAGTGATGTTCCTACTTTGTGATTTACATGAAAAACACTACTAAGCTGTCTGTGAATATAGTAAGAGTTATCCTGAAGGAATACAGTTTTGTTCTTTGATTTTAGTGAGATCTGTTGGGCTGAACAAGAGCAGGGACTACAAAGACAAAACAAATAGATATGTGGGTCTGATTCATCTTTCATTCTTCCATCTTTCTTGAATGGACACACTTATGTGAAGACAGTGATGCTTTTTGTATTATAAATAAAAACTTAAGAGTAAGTTGCAGGACAGGCCCCCAGAAGACTTTAACAAAGCGTATATTGGATGTGTTACAACATAAGTTGTTTCCCAATCAAGTATATTTAGAAACTGAAGTGAATTATCCTTCTACTTCATAGCCATCCTCAAAGAGCATTGGTAAGAAATCTAAGTGGTGCTTAAATAAATAAAAATGTGTATTTGGTGAATTATTTACTTAGCATATCCCATGTATTTACTTAGTTATCCCATTACTAATTTGGTTATAAAACACAATAATCAGTCTATGGAATTAATGATATATGGACAGTTTTGGGGAAATTCTGATTAAGAACTTTCAGTAACTCATGGTTTAAAAAAAAATGAAGGTAAAGTTTGTTTGTGAGCATACAGCTGTTTTGACCTCCAGTGACTGAGGGCTAAGGCATAGATTTGTAAAGGAGAAACATTCCTGAAGACATGGCATAGTTACTTCTGGCTCTTAACTGCCGACAGTAAAATGTGGTAGGTGGGAACATGCCTGTAAGTTGCCACCAGCACTTATTATACAGGCAACATGACTTTGTGTGGCACTGCAGTTCTCTGAACCCAACCTCTACATAGCACTTAACTCAGTGGAAACCGTGGTGATGATGTAAACAGAGTGCTTAACAGTGGGCTGGAAAATAGTAAGTGCTCACTCTGTAAGAGAGCTTTCCTTTTGTCTTCTCTGATCTTCTCATACATCTATACACAATCAGCCACATCTCCCCACAGGGCTCCACCCCACTTCATGTCAGGTTCTGCATTTGTATGAAAACCAAGTGGATATTAACTGTCTCATGCACAGTCCTCATTAGTGCCATTCAAAAACCAAGACTAGCAGCTTACAGACACAGAATTCAGCCTCATTCTTCCCAATGTTACCCACACTCTTCTTCAGCTATTGCAATGCTAAATGGTCCTTTGACATGCTATTAACAGAAAATCACTCATTAAAACTACTTTTAACTTTAAAAAATTAGCTTTCTACAAAAGCCTATGAATACACTTTATACTGTCACTATACCAGTGTGGGTATATCTTCTTAACAATGAGAATGGATCCTATAAAATAATCTCCCAGGGAAACTGGCTGGTTGAGATCATCAACTGATGTTTACCACCTAGCCCAGGAATCGCCAAACAAACATTTATGTTTTCTGATATGCATTTTGTTGGTAGACCTGAAAAGCACGTACTTTAACTTATCTACAGAATCATTTGCTGCTCCCACATCTGTAACTGACATTCATAATGAAAAAGAAAAATCCCAGTGCAGGTATATAAAACGACTTTGCACTTAAGTTCATAATGATTTCAGTAGGGTTCCTATGCTATATGCTAGGTTTATTATTTATTTTTTCAGGCAGAACATGACAACAGTTATTAATATTTCAGAGTGACTATATATTATTAATCGTGTTATTCCTCTGCTCCGTTTCCAAAGGGGTCCCATCTCACTCAAAATAAAAGTAAAAGTCCTTGAAATGGGTTTCAAGGCTCTTTGATCTTACCTAAACTCTCCTGGTTCCACTTGCTCACTCTACTATAACCATCCTGTTCTTCAGGTCCCAGGGGTGTCCCTGCCTTCAGCCTTTATGCTGTCATCTCTTTCTCTCTCACATTATCTTCTATATTTTTTGTGACTATATTGCAGATAGTCACAAAATAAGGCCCCTGCTGCCTTCAAATCTCTGCCCACAGTTTGCCTGGCTACTCCTTGTAAGCTAATATGACCCACTCCCTGCTTTCTCTCTCATAGGCCCTTGCATGCAATTCTCTGTGACATCATCACACCTGCTCATGAGAGTCAATTGTTGTATTTTGAAGATGTTTCTAGGAAACACTAAACATATAGCCATTGAAATCAGACACATTAGAAACATTTACTGTAGGGATAAGGTTACTGTGTAACTCAAACACTGATTCCTGTACCACCAACCCCCTCCCCTCTCCATATCTGGTTGCAATCCTTGTACTTAGAATCTCCTGTCTGAATGTTGTGTAGACACCACTCCCCAACTGCCCCCCTGATATCCCAATAAAGCAGCTTAAAATCACTGAACAGGGAAGAGAACAGGACTGGACTTCCTGCCCTCCAGGGGAGGAGGAGTTAAAGAGGAGAAAGTAGGGGGATTCTGAAAGAGGCAGAGGCAGGAGAGAACAGGAGAGATTGAGCTGAAGCAGGAAAGCTACAAAGTGCAAGTATATCTGAGATTTACTCCTGGAGGAAGCCAGATTAGCTTAGTGGGTTAAGAATAGAGTAGTAACTGCTCAGTTTCTGTGCTGTGAAGCTTGTTTAACAAATAATATGAGTCTCAATTATTTGAATGATAGATGAGTTAAGAGAGAAGGGGTGAAACTAACACAATTGCATAAAGTTACCAACAATTTACAATCTATAATTGTCAAAGCTACCAATTTGGCCATTTATTATTTTGAAGAGCTGATTTACCAAAATACCACAAGACACGTTGTAAATGGACTCATTTACATAGTCATTTGTTTTCTCTTTGGTCTAAGTTCAATAATCAATAGATCACCTTGTTTATCTCATGTCATAGACAATGTTTGAAACAGCAAATGATGAGGATACTACCTATTAGGGTTCAATTACCTTTAACATTTATGAAGGGTATGATTCATCCTTTACTATTCAAAAAGTTACTGAATCAGAGTATATATGAAAACTCATATATCAAGCCTTAAAATATTTTGAAAACAAAGGCCCTAGCCTTCCTGGAGTTCATACTATTCTAAGGGATTGGAGTAGAAAACAGTGAAGTATTGTAGCCAAACAAAAATATTTTTATTATAATGTTTATTAATTACATCAAGTTACATCTCCATCATAGAGCCCTCTTTCCACCCCTCCCGGTTCCACTCTCCCACCCTCTCTTCCCTCTCCCACCCATCCCACTCCTCTGATGTGGAGTGTCCCTGCATATCAGCCCCTCTCAGTTCAACAGTCATATGAGGGCTAAGAGCTTCCTCTTGCAATGGGGGCTTACATGGTAGCTCTCCTAGGCAAATTGTCCCATTGATAAGGTAACAAAGTCTATGCTCCTGATCTTTTTTGTGTGTGTTGGTTAAAGGATAGTTATCCTGCACTATATGGCTAAAATCCAATTATAAGTGAGTAGATGCCATGTGCATCTTTCTGAGTCTGGGTTTGCTTGCTCAGGATGAGATTTTCTAGTTCTATCCATTTGGCTGCGAATTCCATGATTAAATTGTTTCTGATAGCTGAGTAGTATTCCATTGTGTAAATGTACCACAATTTTTTATCCATTCATCAATTGATGGGCACCTGGGTTGTTTCCAGTTTCTAGCTATTACAAATAAGGCTGATATGAACATAGATGAGGATATGTCCTTGTGGTTTGGTGAGGAATCCTTTGGGTGGATACCAAGAAGTGGTATGGCTCGGTCTTGAGGTAGGGCTATTCTAAGTTTTCTATGATATCACCAGACTGATTTCCATAGTGGTTGTACAAGTTTGCACTCCCACCAGCAATGAAGGAGTGTTCCCCTTTCTCCACAACTTTGCCAGAATGTGCTGCCATTTGAGTCTTTGATCTTAGCCATTCTGACAGGTGTGAGATGGAATCTCACAGTCATCTTGAGTTGCATTTCTCTGATGATTAAGGATGTTGAGCATTTCTTCAAATGTCTCACTGCCATTAGAGATTCCTCCTTTGTGAATTCTCGGATTAGCTCTGTTTCCCATTTTTTGATTCACAATCCATTATTGACAAGTCAGGAAAGGGACTCAAGCAGAAACATGAAGGCAGGCAGGGACTTAAACAGCAACCCTAGAAGAACACTGCTTGATGGATTGCTTTTTAGATTCATGTTCAGCTGCCTTTCTTATACCTCTTGGGTTTTCCTGCCCAGGAGTGACATCACTCACAGTTGGATGGATCCTCTCAAAAGATCATTAATCAAGAAAGTGCCCTCACAGACTTTTCTGCAGGCCAATGTAACAAAGGAATTTAAGTGGATAGAGGTAAAGAAGGGACAGCAAGGATAGTGGAGGGATTTAGGAGAGAGTAAGTATGTTTGAAAAAGCCACATGGACACCACAATTTGTATGCTTCCTAAACACCATGCACATACACACACACGCGCACACACACACACACACACTCACACACACACACACACACACTTTTTAAATTTGAAATATACTATTACCCTAATATTCTGGGGATGATACACCTCCCAGAAATCATAGGTCATCAGATGACAAGCCCAATGCCAGGCATAGAGTATTTCTACTCAAGCAATTGCATATAGGTATCCCAGAGACTCTCAAAACAATACAGTTCTTGACTTACTTTAGAACTCAATGGCAAGACTCTACTGCTGAAAAAAAAATCACACACTTTGATGACAGAATATGGAGAAACCAAGTTGCTGCTGCTGAAGTAGGTAGCTTCTTGCTATGTAGGCTGCTGTGGAAAAAAAATGTATGTTTATCATTAACACACTTACCAAAATGTGAATGCTGTGAACTGCAATAATTTCCAGCACATTTAGGGATTCAATTGTACCATGAAAGTTATTGAGGTAACCAATTTCTTTCTAACTGCATTTAAGACCACTCCACAGCAGTAAATAGAAGCCTAGTGAAGAAAAAAATTAACAATGTCTTTCTTCTCTTTTATATTGTATTATATAAAGACCTTAACTAATGCAAAAAGAGAAGAAAAACCTCACACATAGTACCGCCCAAGAACCTATGGTTTAGAGTTCACAGTTTCCAAGGTTGACTCTATTACTACTGATTTTCTTAAACAGACAAAATATCAAATAGCCCTCTAAATTCATGTCATTGTATCTATAAGTTACTGCAGGTCTCAGGCCTCATAGAAGAAGTATTATCAATCACAAGCAGCAAGCAGTTAACTTAGAAACATACAACTGTTGAAGGTGTATAGAACAAGTGTCAATGAAGTGTTCAGCCAAAAATAGGACATCTGTAACAAATCCCTTCCTCCCAATGTTTTGGGGCCATAGTGGAAGACTGGGCAGAAAGAATTTAAGAGCCCAAAGTCAGGGATGACAGGAGTGAAACAATGTCTTCAAGGCATATAACCAGAGCACTACACTCATGAATTCAAAGCAGCTAAGTTTGCTTGTGTAAGACCAGCATAACAGCAAGGCAGGCAACATCCTAGCATGAAGTTGGGGGGAGCTTATGGGCAGGTACTCATCAAGGAGCTTTTGAGTTGCTGGCTTTTGGAGAAGAAAGAGTCACTTTTAAGTTTGTAGCCTCTCTAGTTCACACATGCTCCAAATGACGGTCCCATACCAGGGTGTATATGAACATTATATATATATTGAACTTGATGGGATGTTTTTAAGGGCAGAAAATTGGGAAGGTGTGGGATAAAGATGATCAAAATACATTGTGTCAAGTTCTCAAGGAGTTAATAAAAGCAAATGTTTAAAAGTTAGAAATATTTGTTAAGTAAAGAAAAAGTTAACTGTGTCTTTCTTCTCTTTTGTACTGTATTATATAAAGACCTTAACTAATGCAAAAAGAGAAGAAAAACTTCACACATGAAACAGAAAGGGGAAAACAGCGTGGTCTTGATTATTTAACAGAATCCAGAGGAAACCTTTGGATACCAACATAACTGCTTGCAAAATGTAATGATAGTCCTATTCAACACCATCACCAACAAAAACAAAATCTAGGAGAGATGGCATTCGAATCTATTTAATATGTGGTAATAGAGTTATTCAAAGAACTTCAGTATTATAAAGAAAATATTAAAATCCACAAAATATAGGTAACAAAATTAATTGAAATATTTAAAATTTAGTTATATATTTTTTCTTTTTCTTTTTTTTTATTTTGTGAATTTCAAATCATTCACCCTATACCCTCTCAGCTCCCACCTCCCCTCAGACCTACTCTCCACCCTTGAAACCTCTCCTAACATTAAAAAAAAAAACCTCATTTTAGAAGCTGAGGCATGTCTCAATGTGCCCCACAATATTCCATTTTGTCCACATTTTTGCTGGCAAATGTTCATTATAATGACTCCTTGGTCTGGAACGAGGCCTCAGCCTTCTGCTATTTTGTCAGTATTAGAAACTCACTGGGGCTTCTCTCAGATACCTGTTATTTCCCTGTGTCATAGAGATCCCATAGTTATGAATGTGTAGAACTGGCCTTTTCAAGCACTCCAGCAGTTCATCCATGGTGTACGTGTTGGGGTGGGCCACTTCAAAGCCCTAGTTCTGGTGCTGCAACCCCCATATCCAGGGACAGCTCTAATGTGAGACCTAGGTAAAGTGCAGGACCTTTTCTCCTGAGTTCTGCAGCAGGTTAAGTGGGTGGATCAGCTCTCATGCCCTCGTGACCCCATCAGGGCCAACTCTTCTACTTGCTACCTGTGTTGAGGGCATCAGAGAGTGGAAGGGATCCCTCCCTCACCAACACTACCACAAAGCAGACAAAAGGCAGAGCTGGATCTCCCATACTCACACACTCAGGACGAGCTCACCCGTAATTCCCACATCCAGGGCAAGCTGTATTGTGCTGCCCAGGTGAGGCACAGGGGCTGCTTTCCTGAGTGCTGCAGCATGTGAGGGGCAGGGACAACTTTCCTACTCTTAGGTCCCCATTGGGTTAGTTTTTCTGTCCACCACTGGTGGTGAGGACAAAAGGGAAGGGAAGGGATCTGTCCCTTGTTAACACCACCACAAAGCAGCTAAAAGGCAGGGATGGCTCTAACACACTCACAACTTTGGGGACAGCCCACCCACAACCCCCACGGGGCCAGAGAGTTTTCTTCTAGTCTCTGGCTTGCTTCCTGTCCTGGGAGCCTATCTAGTGCTTGCCTGATGCTGGACTGGTGGTCATCACAGGCTAGCTTCCTGTCTGGGACCCATGGAGCTGAACTGTTGTTAGTCTCTGACTTACTTTTCTCCAGGAATATCAGGCTACTATTCATTAAGATGTTCATAGGTCAGATCACTGAATGTAGACATAGCCTCTTTCCTCTCTGCCACCTACTGATGCACATGTGATACAGTCACAGCTATAATGCCTCTAGGGGCAAAAATTTAGTTATATTAAAATTAAAACTTTTGTGTCATATGATATACATAGACAAAATAAAAGTAATTGGAATTATTTTGTTCCACATGTAATTTTCAATGGATTAGAATCCCTAATATAATAGGATCTTTTACAGTATTTCAGGTGCACTAGTAAAAACCCTAGCCCTTTACTCTCTTCTCTGTAACTTTTCATCTTGAAAGTTTGATCCAACTTAGGCAAACTATGCCTTGCCAAGTAAGAGGCATCTCAAACTGATCCAGACCTAAGATTCCTCACCTCAAATGATGTGCCTCTGATCAGCCAGAGACTCAGGACAAATTCTAGGCTAGCACAATTGTTAACTCTCCCTTTTCCTTCCTTTCTCAGATATAATTAGCATATCCTCTCTCTGAAAAATATGACCATTTATTTTTGTACTCACTGCTAGTATCACAACTTAAGCTATCAGCCTATTTTGCCAGTGTCCTAAAGTTTGCCTTCTACTTGGTCACCTTTTCCTTTTCTTCCAATTTTTGTTCGAATTTTTTTAAACATACACACCGTTTTACATGATAAAATGTATACAATGGTGAGTTTAAAGATAAGCACACATCTATGAATCAAGAAGTATAATCTATGCCATGAGCCTACTTATCACAATGCAAAGAATCCACCCACTCTCTTCTCTAGTATTATATAGTATATTTTGTAATAGGAACACTTAACATAAGATAATCATCTCACTCATCTTTTCTGTGTACAATTCAGAATTGTATAACTCAGCTCCTAGCAACCATCAGTCTGCACCTGCTTCCTGGTTTGACGATTTTAGATTCATCATGTAGCATTTGTTCTTCTGTGTCTGAAGCATTTCTTTTAGTATATATATGACTGCCAGATTATCCCACATTGTGATCCAAATGTCAAGATTTCCTGTTGTTTTTTTTTAACTGTTTTTTTTTTAGGTACCATACAAAATAATGGCATTAATGAAAATATTTTCACTCATGTATTTGATTATACCGTGCCCGTATTTGTTCTCTCACTTTGTTGTCTTTTATCCCCTCTTCTTGCTTGCACTCTTGTCTTCTCTACAATAAGCTCCCCTCTACTTCATGTCATGTGTGTATGTGTGTTCCTCTATACTTTACATAGGAGATTCATGACTCATTGTCTCCTCCTTCACACACTGTACTTGCTTGTTCATCACTTCTCCATTTAGACCATTTTTTCCTCCTGAGAGTCAGCTTTCAACTTTCATATCACATGTATATATTCAGATCTAGATTCTGTGATGAGAAATGGGCTTAGTTCCCTTAATAGTTATCCCTATTCACATTTTTTCCAGGAAATAGTATAATTTCATTTATCTTCATGGCTGACTAAAATTCTAAGTGTATTACCAGAAGTTATGTAGTTGGATCATATTAGAGTTCTGTTTTCAGTGTTTATGAGTAAACTTCATACTGATTTCCATCATGGCTACACCATTTTACATTACCACTATTAACAAATAATGTTTTCTTTTTGCCAACATCTGCACAGTTGTTGACATTTTGTTTTCTTGCTGATAGCCATTCTTGGGGTGAGTTGGGATCTGAATATAATCTTAATTTACATTTCCTTAACAGCTAAGGATTTTGATAATTTTTTCAGCTATTTCTTCTTTTGGAACTGTATTTTCAGTCTATTAGCCTGATTATTGATTGATTTGCTTTCCTGATTATTTTTTTTTCATTCCATAAACTTCCTCTTCAATTTGACCATTATTCCAGTAACAACTCTGAACTGTTCTAATGTGACATAATGCTATTTTGCTAATTCTCATAATTATTTCTTAAGCTTTTTGAGTTCTTTTCAGAAACTCACTGCTTATGACTATATTTTGAAGTCTTTGACATTTTTTTGCCCTAGAAGTTTCAGAATTTAGTCTTTTATATTAAAGTATTTTATCTACTTTTGTATAATATGGGAGATATGAATGTAGTTTTGTTCTTATACATGTGTATATCCAATTTTAACCACCCCATTTGCTGAATACACTATCATCCATATGATATACATTTCTTCAAATATATTCTTTGAGAATTTCATACATGTTTACAATGTTTTTAGGCCATATCTACCTATTACTTAACACCTCCAGTGCCCGCCAACACCTCCCCACCATATCTATCTCCCAACTCTATGTCCTTTTGGGGTTGTTTGTTTATTTGTTGTTTGTTTGTTTTTATTGACCCACTGAGTCCAGTTAGTGTTGCCCATAGTTGGAAGGGCACCCATGGAAGAATAACCAGCCTGATAAGGTCTACACCCCTACAGAGACCTGTTCCTTCCTCCCCTAGTGATAACTCATAGGCTGTGGGCGGGACCACATAAGCCCTCCACTCATTCAGGTTGGAATTTGACTGTCTTGATTTTGTAGAGACAACCATAGCACCTATGTGCAACAGCAACGTCATGTCTGTATGACACTATTTTGAGATGATAATTTGACTCCCCCCCCCCCCAATTGGGTAGTTTGCCACTACCAGTGACTTCAATTCCAAACAACTCAAAACCCTCTTCTGGGCTTCATGAGCACCTTCACTCATGTGCATGTAACTCCACACAGATATACACATTACACACACATAACTAAAAAAACATAAAATAAAATGAAAAATTTTATTGTTGTTGTTGTGTTTTTGGTTTTTCAAGACAGGATTTCTCTGTGTATCCTTGACTGTCCTGGACTCCCTTTGTAGACCAGGCTGGCCATGAACTCACAGAGATCCACCTGCCTCTAACTCCCGAGTGCTGGGATTAAAGGCCTGAGCCACCACGCCCAGCTAAAATGAAAAATTTTAATTGATAGTTATTTAGAGAGCAATTTGATAGATACACCCTGTCTATTTAGTAAAATAACAATACTAACTTTCAGTCCAGGGCCCGTGAACTCTGCACTATGGATTTTTGATTGGGCTTACAGTATTAGACATGAATTCCTTCCTGTGGAGTGAGCATCAAATCTAATCAGAAAGCCATTGGTTACTCCATAAGAGACTTGCCACTATTGCACCAGTGAGCATAGCTTTCCTGGTTAATCAGTGTTGTTGCCTACAGGATCTATAGCCGAGTAAGGCCATCTGCCACAAGGGCAGGTTGTGGTTTTATTTGTTCTTACATTATTATTTTTAGCAGAAGCAAAAAGCTGAAAAGTAGTGGGTCTTCAATAAGAATTTGTTAAATAAACAAGTGAATGAAAATCAATGATTAAACAGAATATGGGCAAGTGATATTAACAGTTCATTGAGCACAACACCTAAATGAGCAATAAACACAGGGAATTCTATTCAACCTAGTAATAATCAACAAAATGAAAATCTAAATCAAGTCCACATTTATTTCTGGATGATGGCGAAAACAAATTAAAGTTGATTTAAAAAGTAGTTGGCTACCATCAGTAGAAGAAGTGACAGATCATCTTGCTTAAATATAAATTTGAGCTAATATTTTCAAGTTCATTTTAGTAATACTGGATAAAATGATGCGTGCTTTTCAACCCAGCCATTGGATTTCCAGGTGCCTTTCCCAAACAATCACTCTTATATGGAGAAAAAGATGTTATTCACACAGCTAGCAATGGCAAAAAAAATAAAAAAGGAAAGAAAAAATAAAGAATTGGAAGCCATTGAAAACTTTCAGTAGGATAAATATAAATAAACTGAAGTTTGGTTTATTTATTATACAATGAACATTTATAAATCTATTAAACTTAAGAAACCAGAACTACATTTAATAGTATGCATTTAAAAAATAGTGTGAAGTGAAAACAAATTGGAGATTATATATACAATGTAACCCTATTTGAATTTTTTCAAGACTTTACAAAAATATTTTTATTTCATATGGCTTTACATATATGTATGAAAATATAAAATGTATGAAACTGTCAATGCATCAGTAGAGTGACATTTGGAATGCAATAAGGAAATATTTGGGCCATAAATCTTTTTACCATATTAGTAGCTTAAAATATTTTAAGTCAATATATAACTTGATATTTATTTAATATGTTATGACAATCTTTTGTATTTTGTTTTATAAAAACAAATTATAAATTAAAATTTTAAAAATAATCTTTTGCAAAGAAGAATAAAAATAGGTTGAATATTAATGTACAGAAGTAACAAAGAAAGTATCAAATTCTGGGAGTGGTGAAATCTAAGTATGTTTGCAAGAGAGGAGGAAGGCCTTTGAAAAGGGGCAACAGACAATGTAAGAGAAAAGATAGCAGAGCCAGTTTTGATGATAGTTGTAAGAAGTCAAAACAAAGGCACACCAGGCTACTGTTAGTTATGACAAGGAGATGTGACTTGTAAGCCAGTCTTTTTCAAAGAAAGAAGAGCTACTGAAACCTGGATTGGAAGAATACAGGGAACTCAAGCAAACAATATTCTCAGTAAAGCTGAAGACAATATGACATGAACTACTTCCAGTAAGCAAGATCATCACCTGTTTCTGTAATTTGGGTGGATCAGAGAAGGCTGAACATTTCCATGTGTATACAATAAGAAACTAAGGCTTAAGAGGCTGGTTTCCCAGGCAGCTTCATCAACTCGATTGTGTTAGAAATTAGTTTGTTTTGTGCTGTACCTGACAGGAAAGCCATAGCAGAATGTTGCACAGGAGAGTTGTTTATATCTCTTACAGCAAGGAAGCATGGAAGGAAGAGAAGGAAGTAACCAGGACAAGTGGTAACCATCATAGACATGGCTCCAATGATGTACCAGCCCTCCAGTTTCCTCTATGTCCCGATAATGCTGTCAAGTTATGAATACACCAAGTAATACATCACTTAATCAGCCCTTCTGAGCCAGGGACCTCTGATCCACCAACTAGATATCAAGTCGTTCACACAGGACCCATCTGAAGGATATATTTCAAACAAAAAAAAAAAAACATGATAAGAAAATTGTTCGGGTTGAAAGTCAACTGATTTGTGAAAGTAAAAAGAAATTAGAAGCTACAAATGTGTCGTATTTATGAAAACATCAACAAAACGGCTAAACATGACATGAAGACATGGAAAAAAATGAAGGTGAGAGCTTCCAAGATCCAATGAATTTAGGTAACAATAAAAAAAAGTTAATAACACAAGGGAGGTGAAGTTATAATGAGTAAAAAGAACAATGTCTGCACCAGGTCAGTACAAGAACAGGCCTGTCAACAGCTAGAGGCAGGTGATAGAGGTGCTGAGAAATTGATCATCTTACTGCTCAACAGTTTGCTGCATATAAGTATGGAGAAAGGGAGTATTTCTTTCAGTTGTTTACCCACTGATGACCCCACCAGGCTCTAAAAGATAGTTCTAATCAGATGATCACACTGATGACTCTGATTAAACTAAACTACTCATGAAACAAGCCCACAAATCATAAATCGTTGAAAGGGCCTTGCAATGATGAGGGAGAGTTGATAGATGGAAGGAAAGGAAAGGAGGAGAAGAGAAATAAGATTTATTTTTATACAGGAAAACCAATATTCTGATTGTTGGAATGTACCTAATAATCATACAACACTCAAACCAATACTGCACTTATATCATTTTACAATACTATTTAGACTGACAGTTAAATTAAACATCACAAAGGGAACATGAGGCTTTAAAATTTGGACAAGTTGCACCAAACTAAATATTGGATGATGTGTTAAGTTTAAGGTTATGATAGCAAAGGGGATTGGAAGTGATGGAGTAGAAAGAAGTACAGGAAACTTATTAACTCAGTCAGAAGAGAATAGTATTGTTATTTTTATTCAAGATTTTTTTGATATCGAGACATATCAACGCCTGACAGCACCCCCTATTCTACTCCAAGTAGAAGATAAGCATCGAAGAACCTCCACTATAAGATGGTTAAATTAGTGGCAAACCTTTCTCTTGGCATGGAAAAACCCCTTACACCAACTGCAGACAGACTGCTGTCCAAAAAGGACAAAACTTGGTAGCAGGGAAGTCGACAGCCTAACTCTGCCAAGACAGGGTAGGTAAGTCCTTCATAATCCCTGCTCTACAACAAATGTCTGTCAGAGAAACAGGACCCAAAGGCTGAAGATTGATGCTGGAATGTATGGAGAGAAAATGGGAACTGTCCAGGCAGTCATTGGTATGTTCTTTCTTAGTTTTGGAAGCTGCAGGCCCTGCACTTCCTATATAAGCAAATATATTTATCCCTCTCAGGTCTCTGAGGTGGTTGAAGAGTAGACAGCTAGAGTCTCATAGTTAAATTTTGAACTGTTTAGGAATCAAGAGGGTGTTATAGATCTAAGAAGATACTCTTAAAAGTGTGTTGCAAGATAATATGAATGTTGAGTCACATATAGACCTTTAAACTCATGGAGTTGGTTAGATAGTAGAATGTTAAAGTCAGGGGCCAAATATGTATAAACTGGACATTGGGAAGGTATACTGGGCCATTTAACTCTCACAAATGTGGCATATTTATATCTATTGTTTTGTATAATACTTACTGTTATAAGAGATGGAACCATCTGTTGGACTGAAAGGGGAAACTTCTGGGGGGAAGAGGGTGGAAGGGCGGGATAGGAAGGGGGAATAGGGAAGGGTTTGTGACTGAGATGTAACTTGAAGAAAAAAATAAAGTATTTATAAAAAAAAACAAAGATAAATAGTAACTATTAAGTTATTTTTGGTTTTGCAATTATTCTACTCTGCACAACATTGTGATTTATCTCCATTGATAATCTACAAATCTAATTAATTTGTTAGAATTTTTCTTTGGTGTTTTTCTGTGTAAATACTTTGATTTTTTCTACTAGCTTATGGTTGTTTTCAATTGTTTTTAATATCATGAAATAATGCAAATATTTGTGTTGAAATACATTTTGTTATACACATATCAGAAAATATCTCTAGGGAACTTATGTGAAAGAGAAAGTCCTAGGTTACAAGTCATATTTTTCAACTTGAATGTGCAAGTTACTTTATACACACACACACACACACACACACACACACACACACACACACAAACACACATAATGCAATGTATAGAACCATTGTTATAAAATGTTAAAATATATGAATTCTCTTTATATGTATATAAACTAAAATATAAGATCTTTTTATCAAGTGAAAATAAATATGAAGAAAGGTGCTATTCTAAAGAGTTGGAACTACATTTTTTTATCCATATTTACTATACTTCACAATTGAAGGATAGGAAAGTATGTTTTCACAGTAGTATAGTTCATTGTGCCAAGCTTAAAAAGCATAGTGAAAAACATAAATTAAAAAGAAATTATTTTTTATCCCACATTCATAAAAGAAATGTATTATTACTTTGTTATATGTTTTCCAATTCATATATAGAATGAATCAATACACACAAGCAACTTATATTTTACATTGTATTTTAAGACATTTCTGCTTACTTATAAGCACATACTAAAAATTTCATTAAGCTTTTGGGGTTCAGTCACAATGTGTATTGTAAAAGACTTTGTGAATCACTGATCTCATCCCTACATAAGAAAAAATTGGAATAAACTAAATATTACTGAATTTTCTTGACTTCACAGTGAATTGAGATTACAGGGCAAATGATCTTTACAAAGTCTAGAGGGAGAAGAAAAATTTACAAGCCAAAGTGTAAAATGCATGCTGAAGCTGAGGCTGCTAGGACTCACAACATGTAGGGACACATAGACAGTAATTTTAACATAGTTAGGGATGTTGGAAATGGGTTAGCATGACAGTGTAAAGCTCTGCAGGCCAGTGCTTTCCTCATGAACACCACAAGGACAATAAAGTAAGGAAAAGGGAATTAAGCCATAGGTCTCACAGGAGAGGAGACATGTATCCCTGGATAAATATGCCTAGGACATTCCCCGCAGATCCACGACTCATTCAACATCAAAAGAGACTTCTCCAGTCAAGTTCCTTGGATGAATGAGAGAGGAATCTAAGAAATCCTTTAAAAACATTTCAACTTAACCCAATATGACCATTAAAAGACTAAGATTTACCAGGTAGGAGAGAGAGAGGAGAGAAGGAGGGTACCAGTTGTGAGGAGAGCAAGGGTGGGAGGTGAGAGGGCTGGGAGAAAGACAGGAAACCCAGCAGGGATGAGTGGCATCTCTGAAACAAAGTGGAGACCAGCAACAGGGTAGGCCTCTAGGAGGATATCTGGGTGACTCTGTCTGAGACTCCTAGTAGCAGGGATAAGGAGACTAAAGAGGCTTCCTTCTAGCTAGGTAAGACTTCTAGGGGTGGGAGGGGATCACCAACACACCCCCAAGAACTTCAATGTAAAAGTTACCCCACATACAAGAAGTGCAGAGATAAAGATATATCAGAAATTGAGGGAATGTCCAACCCATGATGGCTCCAACCTGAGAGCTACCCCAAAGAAAAGAGCCAAACTCTATCACTATTAAGGATATTGTTCCATGCTCACAGACAGGAGCACAGCATAACTGTCCTCTGACAACCTCCATGCAGCAGAGGAGCCAAAGAGAGGCTGAGATTCACTGCCAAACATTAGGTGGAGCATGGGGTGTCTGGTGGATGAATTGGGAAAAGGATAAAAGACCCCAAAGTGACAACAACTCCACAAGAAGACCAACAGAGAAGACTAACCTAGGCCCATGGTGGCTCACAGAGACTGAACCAACAATCAGAGAGCGTACATGTTCTGGACCTAGGCCCCATGCACATATGTAAATGATGGGCAGCTTGGTTATCACGTGTGTCCCCTAGCAAGTGGAATGGGGCTGTCTCTGGCATGGACTCAGATGCCTACTTTTGGATCACTTCCCCCTAGTGGGGCTGTGGTGCCTGGCTTCAATGGTAGAGGATGTACTCATTCCTGATGTAACTCAATGTGCTGGGGTGGGATGGTACTGGGGGAGTTTCCCCTTTTCTGAGGGAAAGAGGAGGGGCTACACGAGGCAAGGGAGGGAGGGCGAGACCCAGAGGAGGAAAGGGAGGGGCTACAATCAGGATGAAAAATGAATAAATATATAAACTTAAAAAACAAAAAGACTAAGATTTAGCAACGAACTTACCAAGTGCTTACCTTCTTCTCTATGACCGCCACTACATAAACCTATTTATTCTTTGTGGGAAACTTGTGATCTAAAGCAAAAGGTCACAAGACACAAATTTCATCTCATTAGAAATCGGAACATCCAGCTGGGTGTAGTGGTGCACAGCTTTAATCCCAGCATTCTGGAGACAGAGGCAGGCAGATCTCTGTGAGTTCTAAGCCAGCGTGGTCTACATAGCAAGTTCCAGGACAGCTATGGCCACACAAAGAAACCCTGTCTCAAAAATCAAACAAACACACAAAAAAGAAGTTGGGAAAGTCCAAAAACAAAGGGCACATGAATCAGAATCAAGGTTTTGGAAGAAATGTGATGTTCTACCACCTATTGCTATTGAAAACAAAAGCAAAGACAACTCCTAACTAAGAACACAGAACTCCAGAAGCAAGTCTTGCTTATCTCTGTTTTCAGAGAATTTCTTTATCTCTTTTGAATCCTCCATGGGCCATGATTTGAAGAGCCTTTAGTTCCCAATGTGAAGTAAAATTCTGATAAGATTCGTTTCCCCAGAAAAATACATCTCTTTTTTGAAGAATGCATTTGGTGTAGTCCCAATGGCTACTCATGAACACTATATTCATCATGACTAAAGCAAACAGTCAGAACATGTGGGAAAAGAAAGATAAGACGTAATCTAAAGTGACAAGTCATTTAAACCAGACTCAGATTATGTGACAGATTTCAAAGTTATCAAGCGGAATTTAAAATAACTACTTACAATATGTTGAGTACTCTAGTGGGAAAAGCAGACAATATGCAAGGACAGATGGCCAATGTCATACAGAAGACAGTAAACCTACCAGACAACAAAACACTAGAAATGGAAAATACCACAACAGAAATGAAAGGTGCCCCTGAGGATCTTAGAGCAGACTAGATATATCTAAGGAAGGAACTGGGAAGCTTGAAGATTGTCTGATAGAAACTTTCCAAACTTAAAGAGAAAGATAAAAAAATAATTAAGAGAAAGTGGAACAGAACAGAAACTTACAACTAAAACTGCTTCAAAATACACAGACATGTTAATTATACAAGCAAGGAAGCAATGTAGAGCAGATCAGAATAAATCCCGGAAATGAGATCATCAGGTATTTCCAAAACTTGATCAAAGTATCAATACACAGACATTTGCCTCCAGCTGCATCATATCTAAGATGCAGGCAAAGAAAAACAGGGATGATCATGAAATTTGCTGGGCAGTGGGTGAACAGTACAGAAACATTGTCCAGAAAGTTATGAATTTGGAACACTTTTCATGAGAGCTGTGCAAGGCAGAAATGAGTCAAAAGAAATATTTAAAGTATTGAAATAAAATCCCAAGAAAAATTTGTCTTTTGAAATTGAGAAATGAAAATTGAGGAGATTTGTCTCCAGATCCAGAAATGTCTTGCAAAAAATTGTCAAGCCTAGATGTTCATAAATTGATGGATGGATAAAAAGTACTGTATACATGCACAGACACATACACACACTCACATGTACATCCCATTAACTTAAATAAGCCAAATTCAGAACAGACAGATAAATATCACATGCTATCTACACATGTGTGTTACATGGAGTCAATGGAGAAGAGAGATTATTTGTTGGAGGAGACCAATGGGCGATGGGGAAAAAAAAAAAAAACAAGAGAAGGGCTAATGTAATCTAAAAAATAGCAAAGTATATGAAGTTCATGTGAGCGATATTCTAGAGAAACCTGTACTTTAGATCTAGTTTTTTGATTAAGTATGCTGAGCATTTCTTCAGGTATCTCTCAGCCATTAGGGATTCCTCCTGTGTGAATTCTCTGTTTAGCTCTGTTCCTCATTTTTTGATTGGATTATTTGGTTTCTTGGGATTTAATTTCTTGAGTTCTTTGTAGATTTTGGATATTAGCCCTCTGTCAGATGTGGGGTTGGTGAAGATTTTCTCCCCAGTCTGTAGGCTGCCATTTTGTTCAAATGACAGTGTCCTTTGCCTTACAGAAGCTTTTCAGTTTCATGAGGTCCCATTTATTGATTGTTGGCTTAGAGCCTGAGCCGTTGGTGTTCTGTTCAGGAAGTTGTCACCTGTGCCGATGAGTTCGAGGCTTTTCCCCACTTTCTCTTCTATTAGATTTCGTGTGTCAGGCCTTATGTTAAGGTCTTTGATCCACTTGGACTTAACTTTTGTGCAAGGTGATAAGTATGGGTCTAATTTCATTCTTTTACATGTCAACATCCAGTTGGACCAACACCATTTGTTGAAGATGCTGTCCTTCTTCCATTGTATGGTTTTGGTTTCTTTGTCAAAAATTAAGTGACCATAGGTGTGTGGGTTCATTTCTGGGTCTTCAATTCGATTCCACTGATCTACTGGTCTGTTTCTAAACCAATACCATGCTGTTTTTATTACTATTGCTCTGTAGTACAGCTGGAAATCTGGATACATCCAGATTTTTTTTTTTATTGTACAGGATTGATTTAGCTCTTCTGGGTGTTTTTGTTACTCCATATAAAGTTGAGAATTGTATTTTTCAGGTCTGTAAAGAATTGGGGTGGTATTTTGATAGGAATTGCATTGAATCTGTATATTGCTTTTGGCAGGATGGCCATTTTGATTATGTTGATGTCAGGAGAACACGTTAGGAAAAAGGAAAAGGCTATATAGCTCAGTATCTCAGACCCATACAATGAGCCCCCCACCCCCCAAAAAAAGAGTGTTGGAGAAAAAATGAATTTTTACAAGTAAAGTATCTTGATCATTCTGGATGGAAATCAGAACATAATTAAACATCCAAATCTTTTCTAAATCTTTGAAAGAACTTTATTTGTATCTGTAGCAAAATAAATATGCTGACATAAAAAGCTTGGTATAATCTATAAGAGTAAAACCATAACCAAGTTCACTGAAACACTTTATTCTAATTGATAAAATTGATTTCCTAAGGAATGAGTCTCAGTGGCAGTATGAATGTGGGAAGCTATGTGTAGATTCTAGAATGGACTGAATGAATGGACGGCATAGAGCAGAAAACAGTCTCCTTAGTGTCCAAACAGGAGCTTGCAACTGAGCTAGAAGATCGGTACTAACATGTTTCACATAGCAGAGGATACCAGCTGGAGATATCAGTGTGACCTCCCATGTAACTTTATATGGCTATGTGTCATTAGCTATAATAACCAATGTGAGTAGATAGACTAATTCAAACAGAATTCATTTCTCACCCAGAATCAGAACCAAAGGCTTTTCAATGGCGATGGATGGTATTAATGTACGCATCTTGTTTTGTTCCCCTTGTTATTTTTTAAATTTTATTTTTATGAGATGTTGATTTTAATATGTTTTGAGTAAAAGAAATCAGGGTTCCTTGATATAAGAAGTGAGATTAAGATTAGATAGAAGTTGACCAAGATGAATTTAGAGTGACTGATAATACTCAAATAAAAAAGGGCAAAGTGGACAAAGTTTGAGGGAACTTCATTAAGAATCACAAAATACTGCAGCAATTCAGTTATGGTGTCAAATATAAATTATCTATAGATGTACAGTGCACACTGGTGAATGAATCAACTCATGATAAATAAGAGATAATTTCTGTGCATGAGAATGCTAATCAATATCTACAGATAATCCACGCTGGAGTAGTTGGAGCAGAATCGTATACTCAGTTGTAATCTACATATAGTAAGCATTACAGAGAATCTGGTATGAAGAATTATAAAGTGAAATCCTACTTCAACCACCCAAATAACCAAACTCATTTTTAACAGAGATCAGTCTTCATTGGTATAACTGGCATAAAGGACCTTTTATGGTTCGTCTCCAAATCCACTACAGTAGTGGGTTCCTGGAAAAATCTCAATTAAAGGGACATCCTACCACATACTACCCATGACACCCTGCTAGTGAAAAGTCATTGAATACAGAGAATTCTGAGACAGCATGACAGCCACAAGGCATCTAAGGAGATGGCTAAATGTAGAATCCTAAATGGGACCCTGAAATGGGTTACAAACAAAACACTAAGAAACCTGAATAATGCACACACAGGAGTAACAATTTGTCAGCGTTGGTTCATTGAGTTTATTTTGTGCCTTACCTCCTTCCCACCTCAGCCATGCAAGAAGTACATGGTGTAGGAAACAGGCTATGCACACATGTGAGCTATTGTCATGATGCTTGGAAAGCAGCAGTTAGCATATCTAATTAATATTTAATTCTTCAAAATACCTAAATGATTAATACGAGTGCTTTGCATTGGTTATTCACTTAAAAAACCTTATGTCATACATTTTTTTCCCTTTTTTTTTTGTACTACTGTAGGTCATGCTATACTGAGGTTCTATTGTAAATTTTTCCACATAGGAGGTTACTGATTAAAGAGACATGTCTGTGATACATTCTTCTAAGATCTTTGTGCCCACTTACATACTCACAGTAGCACATGAAAGAATAATTTTCCTACAGTAACAGCAACACTGAACATTATCCTCTATTTAATTTTGGCTAATTAAGTAGGTAAAGAACCATACCTCATTTTACTTTGAAAGGTAGAATTTTTAAAATAATTTCATTGACTATTTAAATTTATCTCTTTATAATTTCAAGTTGGTTTTAAATATAGATTTAATGAACTCCCACTATGTTCCAGGGAACCTTCAAATGCATGTTCTTACATTATCTTTATTATCCCTTGCATCTGGCTGCAAGTAATGGGAAACTCAATTAAATCTGGCTTAAACAACAAGAAGAAGCTATTATCTCCCACAAGAAGAAGCCCAGAGGGAAGGTGGTTGCTGGAATAATCCACCTGCTTATGAATGCCAAGGTTCTAAAATTCACTCAAAGACTTGCCCTTCATCTGTTTCAGGCATCTATGGAAACTCCAGAAATAAAGAACAGAAGAAAAAAGTGGCCCCATCAATATAATATTTTCTTTTTTTCAGAATAAGAAAAACTCTCCTAAAGCCATGCCTTCTCAGACCAATGGATGAGTCTCCTTAGTCTAAGTTTTCCTTCTTTCCAGAAATGCTTTGCATACATGCTAAAGTAAAACCAGTACTCACTTGGTACATGGAGGAAGCCATGAATAAATTAACAAGTTAAGACTTCTCTCCATGTAGTGATTTTAATTAGGATGTCCCCCATAGGCTCAGATATTTGAATACTTGATCCCCAGTTGGTGGTGCTGTTTGGGTAGGTTTAGGAGGTATAGCCCTGCTGAAGGAAATATGTTACTGGTGACTTGCTTTGAGATTTCTATGGCACAAACCATCTCTAGTTTGCTCCCTGTGTTTCCTTCATGGTGTTAGAACTGTGAGTACTCAGCTTTTCCTGCCTTCCTGTCTGCTGCTTGCTGCTATAATTCCCTAACATAATGGACTCTTATCCTTCTGGTACCATAAGCCCAAAGAACCTTTTCCTTTTATAAGTTGCCTTGGTCATGGTGTTTTATCACAACAATAGAAAAGTAACTGATACATTCCACTTTCACTTTATAATTGGAACCATTTTTTTATTGTATAAAGTACACATGTTATGCAATTATGACCAGCACTAAGAATGGAGTATTGGATTAATGGCATTTTGGTGGAGAAACTAGCAAGAAAATTCTGATGTGGAAAGCTGGGAAAAGCCTTCTTCTTGTGAGTTAAGCGTTAAATCTTGAGTCCAGCTCCAAGAATTGAATGCTGTTTATAGTGGTAACATCTGGTGAGGGTTCTATTTTGTGTGAGTGTGACCTATTTATCATAAGATGCAATCACAAATCATGAAAGTACTCTCTGCCAAGGCCAGGTTACAGGAGAGGAGCCAGAAAGTTCCTAATGTAACATGGGTGCAGCTGGTCATCTAGGGAATTGCCAAGCTCACTGTCTGGGACAGACAAAGAACTACACCTAAGGAAAAACAAAGGCCAGACCATAGACAACAGAAAAATAACAACTTTATCCCTACAGGATAGGAAATACCTAAAGTTGGGAGTCCACTCAAGGACACTGGCTTGGCCACTTGATAGGGCCCTTGGATTCTCCTCTCTTCTCTATTGGTCTTGTTTATATACACAACCCCATACGTGTCCTCTGTTACTCTTAGCAATGACTTCTGGGAACAAGGATTCACCATTGCAGGGAGCCCACTTTTGCTTTTCTTGTGTGCCTGTGTCTCTCCAATTTTCCTTTACTAGAAAACAGAAAGAAGTTCCTCAGTAAAGTTCAGAGCCTCCTTGGGGGTAATTGGAGTGATCTCGACTTTTCCAATGTCAGGTTGCAGATCTCTTCCACAAGACTCTGTTCTTGATGCTATGATAAGGTGTCTTCATACCCATGGGATAGGCTGCTTAGAATTCCTCTAAATGTTCTGCTCTTGGTTTTAATATTTAATATCATAAAATTTGGTATCATATGGTACAAATGACAAGTAGAGCACAGTTATCTATGTGCACTTGGTGGATGAGTAAGGGAGTACATAGAAGGAAGGAAAGAAAAGGAGTATGTATTATCAGGGAAGTCGGAATTCCTGCTTTGGGGCTCTTAGGTCTTGCATATAAAATAATTTAGAAACAGATGTAGAACAAGCTGGGGACAAGTTTCTTAGGGTTTGAGAGAAAAACCAGAGGACAGGTACATAACAGGAGAAAAGAGACGGGGAAGTGCCAGAGAAAGGGACAGATCATTTTACTTAGGCTGACATGATCAGCAATGAATGTGACCAAGCAACAATGTGGTAGACAAGTAGCAGTATGGGAGGAGAGAGGGTATAGCTTCAGAGAAGGAGTGAAAAGCCCATTGTCAGGAAAAGCATGCCCAGGTTTTTGCTGTTATCTGAAAGAAAAAGACATGAAAGGAAAGAAACAAAAAACCTGAAGTTTTTCTGAATAACTCAGAAAAGCAGACAGGCTCTGCAGGGCTCTGATGGAGGCTCTGCCAGTGTGTAACCCCAGAGAGGGATTCGTGGCACAGACAAGTACACAATCACATTAATGTGAAAATTAGTTCTTCCCACTCTTTAGCATGTGTTCAGGTGACCCACATTTGGGTGGGTGGGTGTAGACTCCTAGACAAGTGACTGACAGGCCCACGTGGATTAACCGGTATGGGGAGGAGCCAATAGTTGTAATTCGTTAGTGTGGAATGACTAGTTTTAGGTAGCTTAGACTGCCAGGTTGTCACCTACAGTCAGAGGTAGAATTTAGAGTTTCCACACTGTATAAGAGCATTTTTATAAGACATTATTATTATACAAAGCACTCCCAGCTACAGTGGAGCAATCCCTTTTTCCCATTCTCTATTAGCTTTGCCTTAGTAGACTCCAACAGAGCCAGATACCCAGTCCGTTTCATGTTCATTTAAATACTATGGAGTAGCAAATCTGATGTTTATATTTCTGGTGTTACTAGGGTTCAATATTAGCCTTTGCTATGAAATGAAATTCTGCCACAAAAGACGCAAATTAAAAAAAAATAGGCAGAAATCCCTCAAACATAATGCTTCATTCTGTTTTTAAGAACTAGTGTCCAGGAGATTCCTGGAGGGAGAAGGGTACTTGCAATCCATCATGGAAGAGAGAGGAGAGACAACTGTGGGAAAGTCCTTTACCACCACGGGGCTCCCCTTAAGAGAAAGTAAGGTCAGCTGAGGTGGTTGAAGAATAGATAGCTAGAGTCTCATAGTTAAATTTTGAGTTGTTTGGGAATCAAGAGGGTGTTCTAAGAAGATGCTTTTTAAATTGGGATGAAAGTTGAGTTGGATATAGAACTTTAAACTCATGGAGATAGATCGACAGTAGAATGTTGAAGTCAGGTGCCAAATACATATAGACTGGACATTGGGATTGTATGCCAAGCCATATAACTCTCATAATTTTGGCCTAATTACCTCTGTTGTTTTGTATTGTATTTATTATTATAAGAGTAAGAGCCATTTGTTGGACTGAAAGGGGGAGCTGTTGGGGGGAAAAGATATATCTTAAACTTAAAAAAAAAGGAAGGGGAGGGGTGGGTTGAGGCGGAAGAGGGTGGGAGGGTGGGACTGGAGGCGGGGTAGGGAGGGGATTTCAATTGAGATGTAACTTGAAGAAATAAAAAATAAAGTAAAAAAAAAATAGAAAAAAAAAAAGAGAAAGTAAGGTCATGGCAAATAAAAAGGCTTAAGCACCAACTAGCTTAAGTTACACCACAGGTGAGGAGGAGGACATCTCCAGGTTCTCTGTTACCCAGCTGGGGAGAGAGAGAGAGGGAGAGAGAGAGGGAGAGAGAGGGGGGAGGGAGAGAGAGAGATGGAGGGAGAGAGAGAGGGAGAGAGAGGGAGAGAGAGAGAAGGAGAGAGAGAGGGGGAGAGAGAGGGAGAGAGAGAGAGGGAGGGAGAGAGAGGGAGAGAGAGAGAAGGAGAGAGAGGGAGAGAGAGAGGGAGGGAGAGAGAGGGAGAGAGAGAGGGAGACAGAGAGAGAGGGAGGGAGAGAGAGAGACAAACTGATTAGTCTTGAGTTAGAGTTTCCACACTGTATTTTTATAAGTAATTATTATTATACAAAGCACCCCCAGCTACAGTGGAGCAATCCCTTTTTCCCATTCTCTATTAAACAGTGAGTAGGAGTATTCTCAATTTTAGCCACTGATATTTTTTTTTAGATGATTGAACAAACACAAAACTCAGCCTAAAAATAGGGGAGTTTGCAGAAAATGTTTTTATAGCACTTTGCATATTAAAAGAACAAAAATAATTACTTATAACGTACCAATTAAAGCATCATTACTTTATACAGGTATGAGTCAGGATTTATCTGAGAGAGAAAATAGAAAACTTTGTCTCCATCAGTTCCATGAAAGTTTGGCTTAGTGCTGTTCGCAGACTGGAGGCTCTCCGTGCTGTTCTATTAACCAGAAGTATTTTCCTTGAAACTGTTACTATCCATCAGCTCCTACTGACGTCAATGCAGTTTTCGAGTAAAGGGAAGTGAATTAACATGTGTGCTGATCTACAGAAGATCTACAGAAAGTCGGTGATGTCAGCCACACCAGGCCAAAGAGTTCTCGGTTTTACTAATAACACCATCTTAATGCATCTGGAAAGCTGGGGTAACAAAAACACATATTTCAGATCTGTAGTTACACATACAACACTTCCTCGGTCAAAATGGCTGATGGGAACATCAGCTTTTAAGTGAATCAAATGTCACTAAGATTAATATCTGGCAATGGCATATGTCTCAACTGAAATACAACAATTATCTATCAATGGTAGTATTTATTTGATCAAAGTCTATCTGGTTGCTGAATCTATTTAACAAAGAAACATTAATATTTTACTAAAAATTAAATTATGGCTTCAAAAAGAAAGTATTCAGAAGGTATTTTGGCATGAATCATTCATTCTAATAGGGATAACTATCGAATGATATCAAGTATTTTTTTTTTTTACTTTCCAAGGGTTTCACTAATACCAATTAATTCATTTTATATTATTAGAACAAAATAGGAACAAGTGAAAGGAGAACTTATTGTTTCCTAGACCAGATGGAAAACGCGTGTTGACATTCAAATCAGGCTTATGATTTTGGCATTAGTGTTCTTTTTCCCTTTTAAATATTCTATTATTAATCACATGGATATGTGTGTCTGTGTGTGACTATGTATGTGGTTTGCAGGTGACCAAGGAGGCCAGAAGAGGGTGTTTTATTCTCCTAGAGATGGAGTTTCAGAAAGTGGTTAGCAACCAGATATGTGTGCTTCGAGGAATCAGATACTGGGCAAAGCAGTTTCCATTCTTAGCCACAAAACCATCAGCTCTGTGTTAGCCTTTTTCTGATAATTAGCTGAAAACAAAAACAAAACAGAAAAAACAAGAAGAGAGAAAGAAAGAGAAAAAAAGACCACATACATCAACACTCTCAAATAATATGATATAATTAACAATTTTTAAAAAGGACATAAAACTGGGAATAAAATTCCATGTGGAGCACTAGAGGGAGTTGGAGAGAGGCAGTGGTGGATAAATATCAAAGTATGTTTTATAAAGGTATGACATTTCCAAAGCATAAATACAATTTTTTAAGATAGTAAAAAACAAGTAAGAAAAATGAGGGAGGGAAAAAAATCACAAATTCAGCCACCAAATGTATGCAACGAAACAAGGAAAAAAAGAAAAGATGGAAAAGAAAGATCCAGGTGTGGTGGCGCATGCCTTTAATCTCAGCACTCGGGAGACAGAGACAGTAGGATCTCTGTGAGTTCAAGGCCAGCCTGGTCTACAAATCGAGTCCAGGACAGCAAGGGCTTGTTATTTAGAGAAACCCTGTCTTGAAAAACCAAAAAAGAAAAAAGGAAAAGAAAGGATGGAAAGGAAGAGAGAAAGCAAAGAAAAAGCTATTGTTCCTCTTAAAATAAATCTGATATATTCCTTATAATGTCAAACTGTAGTCTCTACAATATAAGTGTGGTCGTTTTCAAGTTATCTTAAAAATAACAGGCTATATTTCCTGAGAGTGATGGTGAGAAAATACTGAGAAGAATCGAATGTGCAAACTATTTGTTACAACTCAGGATTGTCTGCATAACAATTCAAGGGAAAGAATTCTTTTCAAATACACTTACACTGAAGGTATCCTTACATACCTGAGACTAACAAAAAAAATTATTGTGAGTTTGAATAATGCATACATTCTTTTGTCACAGGATAGCATTCTTCAAATAAATAATATCGGGCAGTGCTAGTCTTCAAAAAATATGTGATGATTTCAAACTGTGGTTAACTGAAACGAATGCACTATCTTTGTGAAATGGCAGAAAGAGAGGCAGAATTTTATATATGCTAAGTATATAGCCTTTTTTTTTTTTTCCGAATTCACAGCCATATATCACAACAAGGTGAAAAATCACAAAAATGCCTGTTGGATGTGTGGAGAAAGCCGCAGCCTCAAGTTGCTTTTCACAGGTTGGCAAATATTTCCCACCAGCCAAATCTATCCCCACTCCTGGTTTTATGAATAAAGCTTTATTCTAACAGTGTCCTATCCATTTGTTTACACATCACCTATTCCCATACTGCTTTGGAACTTGAGCTGCAGGCTTGCATAGTTATATAAAAACCATATGGCTCACAAAGCTATTCATTATCTGGTCTATTGCAAAGACTTTTGCCATCATTCTCTTGTACTTCAGAAAGGTAATATGTTTAATCCCTTAGAGGAGTCAGAGTACATTCATTTAGGCAAGAAAGAGGCTACTAAGTATGGACAGAAAACCCACTTGAATTTATTTCTGTGTAGGAAATAGGAATTTAGGAAACAGGTCTGACCCAAAATCCATTCATAAATATCACTTATTCTCTCGCTCTGCCATATTCATTAGATTGTAATGTATGCAGCTTTCTAGTCTAAGGTATGTTGTGTCCATGATAGAGACTATGAATATTTAAAACATGTCCCACAACAATCTCAAGAAAACCTGTGCATGCATCCTGAAGCTACCTAGATACAAATAAGACACGTCCTAGTCAGGGTTTCATGTCCTTAAGAACGCAACAGACTCCAAGGGGCATATGTACTATGACATACATGTCTTAACTTGTTTCAGGAAAGTACATTTCATTTCACCAGTCAATTGAGATCAGAATACCAATGTCTTCACAATGGACAGTAGGAAAGATATCTCGATATCTATCATTTATGGCATTTTGTTTTATATAGTATTCACATAAAATAGTGTCTTCGGATATTCATGGCTCTCTCAAATTCTCTCACACCAAGTCTTTACAGGTATCTAACATTTGGTAATGGTGGTGGTTGGTGATGACATTACTCTTCTACAGTTTCACTGAAATAGGATAATCATGTTTTGCCATTGTCCTAAATTTTCATATTCATAGAACAATCTTTATGATGTTACCATGAAGTAGAACTGTTTTATCTTTATTGCCTAGACACAGATTATTAATTTGTAAATGTTACATATCTAACAAGTAATAGGGTGGAAAATAGGTCTCTATCATGACTTAAAGGTCAACTAATTCCTCTAAGCCTCAGAAGAACTACAAATATATTTATATATAATCTTAATTAATGAGCTATACATGGTTATAAATATTTGTTTTTCTATGTTGTTTGACTATTAAATTGAGCACTTAGGTCAGTCAGCTCCAGTAATATTAATGCTGCAATTATTCAAAGTTCTTCACCCGCTCTCAGGCCTTTATCATTTAGCAATTTGCAACACTAATTTTATCACCTTTCTTTAATGATAAAATGTAAATGTAAAATACTTTTTCTTACATCTTTCATCTTACAATAAAATGATACAATATTATAATATCTATTTGAAAAACATATTTATTATGCTGTTATGAGTGTTATAGAAATTTAGTTCCTAACAATAAAACATTGAGTTTAAGATCAAACTTTCCAAAGAAGTCAGCTAGAATATCTTAAAATATTAAAATAAACGCCCATTTAAACCAATGGAGAACAAGAGATAATGCCAGGCCAGGATCTGTACATTGATGGCTATCTGGAAAAGAATTCAACTCTCAGCATTGTTTGCTCTGTTGTGTTTTGTGGTAACTCTAGAGATCACCTAGAAGACGAATGTTCAGCACCAACATGAAAGAGTTATGAGGGTGAGATACAGTCAGGGAAGCCCACAAAAGGAACAAATGGGGAGACTTTTGAACTGAAGTCACTTAGTCTGTAATTTTGAGGAGCTGTATACACAGAATATTGATATATAGATAAATTCTCAAAAACACATCACAACAGTCCCAAACTCATAAAAACTTAACAGGGGACAGATCAATCATAGATTAACTGTGATTCAGGTGTTAACAAAGACTTGGAGTTATTTGGGGTTTTTGTTGTTCTTTATTTGTTTGTTTTCATATAAGAAAAAACAAACACCACCTGTGTCAAGTTACTCCTACAATTTTAACATACCATTAACAATGTACATTAAGAAATTAATAAGTAATCACACAAAATTCTAAGACACCTAAATAAAAACTAATGTGAATGCTATACATGATTGACAAAAAAAAAACCCAAAACAACCAATGGTAATAAAAAACAGACTCATTCATACAATAGAGAAGGAAGTTATGGGATATAGATTTAAAAAAGAAATAGTTGTAGTATTCATGGAAATAAAAATATGGAGATAATAAGAGAATGGAAATACAGAGATCTGAGAATTGAAAGGAAGCTAAACAGCTTAAACAGGAGCTTAAAAAATGATGAATGTCTATTCAGTGATACGGATGAACAGCAAGAAGAAAATATCTGTAAGTCACCATACGTGGGATGATGAAAATATGGAAAACCAGAGAATATAAGAGTCATAAAGCATACCATGAGATATTGTGTGAGGATTTGTTTGAATATCAACTTAGAATCACATGAATAGGGAGCTTCAACTAGAGAATGTGGCTGATTGCCTTAATTTGTGTGAGAAGACTCATCTGAGTGTCAGCAGCACCTTGGGGTAGCAGCTCAGATAAAAGGGGGCATAGAAGAAGGGAGATGACTTGCCTTTGCTTGCTGGGTTTTCCATCTTGGTGTCAAGTTGATTCACCCTGCTGCGGCGGCTGCTGCTGCTGCTGCTGAGGATGGTGAAGATGAAGATGATGAGGATGATGATTATGATACCGCCACTGCCACTGCTGTTGCTTGCTTGCTTTACTGATACTGAACAATGTTTGAAGGTTTCCTGCCTTGGCTGAGGACCAGCAGCTCTCCAGGAACCTTTTAGGTTTTCAATGCCAGATTGGTACTGCTGAGACACCCAAGCTCACATATTCAACCTCTCTGTTTGGAGCAACTGATATTACTATTTAACAGGAAACAAACATACTCATGCATATGTATGTGTGTGTGTGTGTGTGTGTGTGTTGTGTGTATGTGTATGTGTTCATTCTACATCTTATTGGTTCTGTTCCTCTAGGCAACCCTGACTAATACAGTTGGTAAAGTAAAAGTTGATACTAATTAATCAGGTGAATATGATAATTATAAATTTCTTTGCATGACACACACACATTTATAGACATATGTATAAATATAGAAAATACAGAACACTAATTGGAGATATCCCATTGTAGAACAGTTTATATCTCCCATAAATAGCTAAAACCAAATTATGTAGGGTAATGTATTTATACTTCATGATGGGCAGATGTGCTATTACTATAGTTATATACCACACCCTATCAAGTAAAACCAAAATGCATACCAAAAATTACAGAAGGAACACTTGGTAGATCCATAAGCTGCTTTCAACAATGTGTTCAAATCATGCATAACGTGTTCTTTGGCCTCAAATAGGTCAAAAGTTAAGTGTGCTAACACTAATGGTTAGTACAGTTGTCTAGCATGCACAAGGATTTGATTTCAATATCCATTCCAAAATTAGATCACTTGATGATACCAAACTATTATCTGTCTTGCAGTGATATATAAGAATATTATAGATTCTGTAATTTATAAGCAACAAAACTTTAATTGACCCACAATTCTAGGCATTCGAATGTCCCAATATTGAGGGAAAGGATCTGGTAAACACATTTTTATACTTTGTATTGCATTGTCACATGGTAAGAGGAAGAGAAGTAAAGGGAGAGAAAAGGGAGATTTTTTTTTCTGTAATAACCAAATGGATGCATGAATGGTCATGACCTAAACACCTCTTATAAAGTCATACCTACTGATACTAGGAATTAAGGCTCTAATATGTGGAATTTAAGAAGCATAATTAAACCACAATATGTATAAATTAATAAGTACGCTTGTAGAAGATTTATGGGATCAACGAAATCAAGAAAGGAATTAAAACTCTTAGAATTTAGTAATTAAGATGTTAAATAAAATGTGGGCTGTATATCCTGTTTTTCCATGTTCATTTACACCAGTAAATACACTTATTGGAAGGGAAGATAATGCTGAAAAACAACCATTCTCGAGTTTAGCAATGTCCACATAAAGTGGAAAAATAAAGATAAATCAAAACCAAATGAACTATAAAATAGAGACATTAGTACTGCCAACAGATCTTTTAAAGAATCAAAAGATTGATAAATTTAGGTTGATATTAATCAAGTGAAAGACTAATGTAGCAAATAACTGATGACAGGAATGGAAAGGGGATCAATATTACATTTCTGTATGTAGAAAGAGATTAAAATTATGACCATATTATGTCAATAAAGATAAATATATAGATTAAGCAGATCTATAGTTGAGAAGAAATAGAAGTAATGATGTTGGTAACTATTAAAGACATTCAATCATTCATTAAGGTCTTCAAAACTGAAATTTAAAATAAAGAAGATGTTAGCAAGCATCTCATGAATAAATGAGGGCAGTTCATTCCTCTGGAGCTTAGGAAAAGGAGAAACTATTTCTAGTTTGTGAGTCCACTATGGTAACAAAACCATAAAAAGTTTATTGTGAGAAAAGGAAATTGATAGTTGGTATCATCCATAAACATAGATGAAAACAAGCTTAAAATTATTAGTGATCCAAATTCAGCATTTTGACAAAGGATAATACATGATAAGCAGACTTACCTCATTAATTAAAGGTTTATTTAATACTTGGAAATCAATGTATGATATAGCAACAGAGAAAAGTACACAAACATCATAAGAAATGTCAAAGTTTTTAAATAAAAATTACTTTTATTGATGTGAAATTTAGCAAGCAGAAATAATTTTCACTTTTGTAAAAGTTATACATAAATATAAATAAATGAGACACGGCCCTCTTTTCTGCAGTGTAAAATACAGCAAACACTCCTCTGAAGTTAGATATAAGAAACACACAGAGGTTAACTTCTGTTCAATATTGAATTAAATGTTCTAGCCAGTAAAATAAAGTAAGAAAAATCTAAGTATTGATATACTGATTGAGAAGAAGGAAGTAAAAATAGTTTTTCACAAGAAAAGAGGATATGGATATGAAATGTTAGAAAAATAATTCTTCATAAGATGTTGATTAACAGTAATGTGAACAAATAGTTTGTACTACAGTTCCTCAGCACAGTAGAATAGTGTGATAGAACCATAGTTTTGCATAAGAAGGTTACTTTGTATTATTTAATTAATTTAAGAATCAAGACAGGCAAGTCACAATGTTTTGGACGTGCATATACAAAAACTGCAGAGGGCAGTGAGAAGTGAATCACACAAGTGTCTTCGGGACAAATACTGAGAGCTGAGGGCAAAGGTGCAAGAGATGTTTTTACACTTCACCATAAACCACTGAACTAAACATTTGCCAAATGCCTGTAGGAGAATATTCTACAGTGGGAGTTTAAATAAAATGATGTTAACCGTACATACATGTCACATTTTAAAGAGAGGATGAACCTGCAAATGACTTGCTCTGAGAGATATATTTAACACAGTTGATTTATTATGATTCGTTTCCCCCTCGAGAGGAACTAAGTCTCAATTATTTTATATTTTAGCAGTGCCAATTTGTTCCACAACGATTTGACTCATTCAGCCAGTGTTGGAAGTTTGTTAAGTATTGTGGTACACTATCTTGGGCTTTAAGTTTCAACCCTAAGCATCATCCATCAATCCGTGAACTCTTTCTAAAAACAGTGGAAAGCCACTCCACAGACATGTAAAAATGATTATTTGGTGAGATGTAGAAGTGGGCATGATGGGACTGTGTGAGTGCAGATGAATTTTAATCTGTCCCCAATTCTTCCTGCCTTGATATTCTCCTCCACTGATGATCTCCAGCCTCTGGGACCTTGCTTTTCCCTTGGTCAAGTTTGAATGTCAAAGGATGAAGGTAGAAACGGATGAGGACCCTGAATTTTATCAGAAAAAGCCTGTGTTGCCAACAAGTCTACGTAACTCAGAGAAAAATCATACAAATACTAAGTACAGAAATTACACAGAAGTAGAAAATATTACAGCTTCACAGCAATATTGTATGGTATCTTTATCTTAACTGCTCTACTGCTCTCTCTCTCTCTCTTTCTCTGTGTGTGTGTATGTGTATGTATGACCTTGATGACATGTTCTACCATTATTCTAATACCTAAGTAATGTGCCATCTGTATATGGAGTACGCTAGTAGAGATATTAACCCCACCATTAATGTCATAATATCACTATATTGTGATTTTTGTCATTTTCATAGTAGACATATTCTTTCTTTCCTTTTGGAAATTAGTTTGTTTGTGCTCTAAATCCCCTATTTAAATCTCCTGTCTCTGATAATGTAAAAAGTAACTTAAACAGACATGAAGAAGGCCAAAGAGTTTGCCTAGGTCTGGGCAAAAATGTGGCAAGATTTTGTTAACTTGAGAAAGTTTGTTTTCCTGTAGGTTCCTATAAAAATGAAACAAGCTGATGGAAAAACACAATCAGTGCACGCAGGCAAGCGTAGACCTTGTCTGCCTGTGTTCTCTGATGATGGAATCATTACTGCTGCCATCTTGTATTCGTATCTCTCACAGTGCCTTAGGCATGACAGTCGGAATGTGACTTGTGCATCTATTGACAGGTTGACAGTTTCTACCTGAATCAAACTCCCACAGAGAGTTTGCCACTTCAGAAAGTCACTACATCACAGGATTAAATCTAAAATAATTTACGGCTGCCTCTGCGATTATTTTTAGGCAGTCACTACAATTAGCATTTTACTCAGTCCTGTTAGAAAGATTTTTATTTGGTTGTTTATTGTTCTTTCTTTTCACACAGTGTGCGCTAAAAGACTCTTCTCTGAATAATGAAAAGCAAATTTTAGTGATGTAAAAATGCCAGAATGGCAAGCATTTCAACATGGAGAAATGTTACAATATAAAATGTGTTGAGTATAATATCAGAGAAGGGGGAGAAAGAGAGAGAGAGAGAGAGAGAGAGCCCACTGGAAAAAAATAAGTGGTGTTTAGAGGTTGTAATCTGCTTGTGCAAATGTTTAATATGACAGAAATGCAGCCTCAATTTTATATTTCTGGAACCTTTTCAATATTCTTTCTCCAGCAACAAACCTGTATATACTTAGAATGTCAATCAGCTGCATTTTTGGACTGCATAAAACACTGTCTAATTAAGCTTTATTTAATTTGTTTTAACTTGGAGTGCAGAGGAGATGGCACAATGTGAATTACTTATTATGGTAACCTGTCCTCAGTACCACAAATGGGGATAAAGTGATGTATCCCTGTGTGTTTTTGCACTGTGTCATCACTCACAGAAGATGTTTCTCTGAAAGATAGTAACAATGGTTAGCATTTACATGGCATTTCCTATCTCCACAATGCTCTACAAACCTTAACTAGATAATAGTACTAGCAGGGATGAGGTTATAACATTAATGAATCAGCATGTGCCTTGCTGTAGCATTAGTCCTTTGAAATGTCACCTCCCAGTGTCACTTCCTGGAGGAGAGATTGCCCCTAGTGATGGATGAAAACCAGATACAATTGATTGGCTGATCTCTGTCTGCATGCAGAAAGAACCTCCACAGCCTTTATGTGTTTATACTGATTAACTGAAGCTGCAGCATCTTTGTTTGTGGTCCCAGACAAGTCCTCCATGGGCAGAGTTGAACATATTCTCCAGTTTAAGGAAATTATATAAACAATTCATTCCTAAATTTCTGCTCATTAGGGTCACCAAGGTAGTTCTGTACCTGCATTTCTCAAACTCAGCAGTATTGGCTTTTGGAGAATTTATATTGTAGAACATCCAGCAGCAGTCTTGACTTCTATAGCACAGGTGGTATTAGTATCCCCATATCCCCACCCCATTTAATTCCCCAAGTATCTCTAGACAACATCAGTGTTCCCCAAGGGGACAAATTTGTCATAGGTGAGAGAAAGCTGTTGCTCTGCTCTTTGCTGGTTGTTAGCCTTATTCCAGTGGTTTTCAACCTTCCTAACGCTGTGACCCTTTAATACAGTTCCTCATGTTGTGGTGACCACAACCATAAATATTATTTTCATTGCTACTTCATAACTGTAATTTTGCTACTGTTATGAATCTTCATGTAAATATCTAATATATAGAATATCTGGTATGCATCCCCTGTAAAAAACATCATTCGACCCACAAAGGGTTCAAGACCCACAGGTTGAGAACCCCTGCACTTATTCTATGTTGCAAAACTGCAAACTCGCTCCCAGCAATACTTCCTTAGAGCATGAATTCCAGATGTGTTCTTGAAGGCTTGACTTTCATAGAGGAGGAACCCCAATGACTTCCTTTAGAAACCTTTGATTTCAAGTTGGCTTGGGTGACATGTGGCCTCCCTCCTTCCCATGGCACCCAGAGCAAGGAATTCTTGTACACGGAGCAGAGAACAGCTGTATAAACATACGCTGAAAATCAGTTTAGCATTACAGCGAAGAAAAACTTACTTCGCAGAGTTCTGAGATAAGTTGACAGAGGCTAGGTTGAAAGCAGTGCCTTACACAGTTTGCTTCTCAGCTGGGCTTCGAACATTTTTGCAACTGTAGTTGTAAGGAAAATACTACCTCAAGGCCCAATCATAAAAGCTTCTAGCAGACAGATGTCTGCAGTTATTTTGGGTGGTGAATTCAGTTAGTTTTATAGGGACCTAATTCTGAGAAAAGCTCCCCTAGTCTCTTTACATAGACAGGATAAACTTGCTGTGTTTTCTTTGTAATCCTAGTGTGAGCTGCTAATTATCCATTGACTGCTGGATTATCTCATGTAACTGGTGGACACTTTAGACACTGTGCTCTTCCTTAGTCTCTCTAGGATCCTCTTGGGACAAAATTATTTGATATGAAACCTTGTGTTTAGCATTTCAGGTTTCATTTATGCCCGTTGAGTTCAGTGAGTTGCCAAGCACACAGGATGATAAATGACAGAAATAAAGAAAAAAAGAAAGAAGGAGAGAAAGACAAAACAAAAACCATAGCTACACTCAGTACCAAAAGATATGTCACACAAAATAATAAAGACAAACTGCTGAAGAAGTATCTAATCTTGATCAGCCTAGGGCACACTCAGTGTGGCAGCTGAGTACCATCCTGGAATGTTTTGGGGTTTTTTCCTGGTTAAGTAAATAATTAAAATGATGAGTGATCATGGAAACAAGTAGGAACCTCATACTATATAAATTACATTCAATACGTGTGGCATTTCTATTATGAGTCAATTACCCAAGTGCAAATACACCAAATCCTCCTCCAATCTAAATATAATTGTATAAAATTTCTGCCATTCTTTTTGTTGTTCTCTGCAAATCACTAAAGACTTTGACAATTTCCACATGGGCTAGATCTAGGCAAGCAGTTAAACAGTTACTGCAAAAGGAGACTCTTACTAATGTCTGTCGCCGAAACACCTGGTAACCTGCTATTGTAAGCATTTATCCAGTATTTGCCTGAGGCAGAAATAAATGAATAAATAAACTCTCACCAGTCATATTACATGAGTTAATGCATTATAGCATTATGTAAAGCAGCAAAGCGCATTCTTCTGGGGCTTTTTAAAAATCATTATTTGTGGCAGGCTAGAACATATCTGCCAGCTCCCCAGCTCCATTTTCCTCACTTAAGTTTCTGTTGGAGCCCTCACCAATACAAGGTGAGTTGGCCTTTGCTCTCAGAAGAATCCCTTTGAGAAAATTGCCTTCCTAATCCTCAAAGAGTTTTAAAAAGGCATTACAAAGAGGATGGATATATTAAACACCTCAGCTGTCAATGAGCCGAATCAATATCTGTGGGTACAGGGCTTACTTTATGTCTACTTACACAGGACTTGCGATATTTAGAAAGGAGAGCTTTACTTTTGACAAGTTGCCCCCAGCTGTTTCAAGAAATAACACAGCTGCACTTCACTAACACACCTGCCTTATCTTTCATGATAAAAAAAAAAAATAGTATAAATTGATGACCAGAGAGGGCAGACCATTGGTTGAAGCTTGATTAACAAAAAAAGGCTCTATTAGCATGTTTTATAAGTATAAAGAATAAGTTACCAAATAAGGTAAAAAAGAAAATCTATAGTTGGTTCATCTGCTCTTTAAAGTTAGAAGGGAACAGTAACTGACCAGTCAATGTGACATAGACTATGATTGCTAAAGTCACACTATCATTAAGGAGAACTCCTACAGTGACTTTTGTGATCCCTGGGCATAACATAATAAGAATGCTTCAAAATATGCTGTTCAAAGAGTTTTCATTATTTATGCCTTGAAAGATATGTATTTTAAATACAAACATTTAAAAGAAAATAATATATATTTAAATAATTTTAGAGACACTTCTCTATTTTATTATTTGTTTTTACTTTCTCTCTCTCTGTGTGTGTGTGTGTGTGTGTGTGTGTGTGTGTGTGTGTGTGTGTGTGTGTGTGTG
>CAJQZJ010032904.1:1348598-1364535 GCA_907164525.1 Lophiomys imhausi
GTGTGTGTGTGTGTGTGTGTGTGTGTGTGTGTGTGTGTGTGTGTGTGGTGTCTGTGTCTGTGTTTTTGTATAGTGGCGTGGAGTGTGCATGTGTGTGGAGGCCAGAAAAGAAAGCCAGATTCTCCTGGAACTGAAGTTACAAGTAATTGTGGACTGCCCAGCATGGGTGCCAGGAAGCACATTCTGTCCTCTAGAAGAACAGTAAAGCACTCTCAATGCTAAGCCATCTTTCCTGTTCCATGCTCCAATTTTTAAATATCTTTTACCTTTTCTAATTCACAAATCCTGTAAAGAAGATTATGTGTGTCTGAGCCTAATATGAGAGTGTGCTTCTAGGAATGAGCACTACCTAAAATAAAGAGAGTAGACAGTTCAACCCTCATTAGTTTCAGAAACATCTGCCATTTTCCCACTTGTGAAAGTAATGGGCCTAATCTCACTCCTTCAATCTCATTGACTAACTTTCTGATGGGCCACAGTAATACAATAGTACAAACTGACACAAAGCCATGTCCTCTGTGGTCTTTCATCCTGCACAGGATCCCATACACCACATCTCTTTGCAATATAATTGCCTAAATTGTTCATAATTAAAGTATTAAATTTTTAATGTTGCTATTTCTTTGAATATGAAATACACTCCCCCCCCCAAAAGAAACACATATTTAAGGCCTAGTTCTCAGACTCTAAGAATAACAGGAGGGTGAGGGTGGAAATTTTAAGAGATGGGTCCCCAAGCTAGGTGTGGTGGTACACACCTTTAATCTCACCACTTCAGAGGCAGAGATAGGCAGATCTCTGAATTCAAAGTCACCTTGGTCTACAAAGAAGATTCCAGGACATCTAAGGCTGTTACACAGATAAAACCTGGAGGGAGGGAGGGAGGGAGAGAGAGAGGGGAGAGACAGAGACAAAGACAGAGAAAGGAAAAGCAATAACTAAAGCTATGTTCCATGAATATTATCAAACCATTGATACCTAGAGAGAGCAACAACAGAGAGAGAGAGAGAGAGAGAGAGAGAGAGAGAGAGAGAGAGAGAGTAGGAAGTTATTTCCTTGGGAAAATGTCTTCTAAAAGGATGTTGAGATTCTCTTGTCTCCTTTTAATTCCATGGCGATTATGAAGTGAACAGCGCTCATCACAGTCTTTGCTACAAAATGATGCCTCTTTACCAACCCAAAATTAATAGACCATGGAGAGAAAGTTCCATAACTTTGACCCAAAATTAATCTCCCCACCTCCTGCTTTTCAAAGTCATCTCAGGAATTTTTTTTGTAATAAAAGAAAACTGACTAACAAAAATATATTCACAAATATGAAGCTAGTGAAGCAATTCTATGGCCAATGTCATTAAAATTGAGATAGTTGAGTGTTATCAAATGAGTATAACACATGCATACAATATGGCAAAAACACAATAATCCAAGATATGAAAGCACCAGGAAGTGAGTGGAAAGGCTTTCAGTTCTCAATGCGCTTCCTTTTGGTATCAACATCTTTGACAGTAACAGTTCCCGATGTTTTTCTGTATCCCTGGTTAAAAATGTGCACTAGTTGATAGCCCCACCCAGTAGGAAATGCGTTACCCTTTAGGTGGAGAAAATCACCCTTAATATATGTTTTCATTGAGCAAAACAATGCCAAGTTTTGGGTAAAACTACTGTTAAAACTGAATGTTGTGTACACAAGTAGCTGTTACAAAGAGAAATCATATTGTTAAGTACATTTGTTTCTGTAACAAGACTTTGCCCTGAACTCCTCAGTGAGCCAGATGATTATGAGATGCAGGATCTTCATACTTTGGATTGGGTTTTGTGAAAACATAAACCAAAGGAAGTAACAAACAAAACAATAAATACTTAAAGAAGGTGCTTAACTGCCAGCGAGAAAATAAAGAATAATGGGATAATGAGCATCTGTGGTGAGGGTGTACGAAAAGAATCACAAGATTCCTGAAAAGAGATTTCTAGGTAAGGAAGGAAACAGAAATGAGCCTGTTGTTAGGTCCAGGAAGAGACCCATGCAACTGCTTTACAGGGAGCCAGGTAGATTGAGAAAGGTCAAATGCTTAGGAGAGGCTCCATGAGTTGTGGTTTAGCAAGACCACAAGGAATTTCAGTTTTATTCAACATACAAAAGGAAGTCATTCGACAATGCCATGATCAGATAGAATTCATAAAATACTATTGATTGTGAGGGAAGAGAGCAGAAGGGGGCAGGGACCCAAGAGCCGCTCCTTGGGTGAAGTTCAATGACATCCTGAGCATTAGTGGAAGGTACTTGGATACATGTACTTAAGACATTTCTATTTCTGCGTGATTTTATTCTTGTGGGATGTAAGGATATAGAATATGTTTAGAGTTTAAAAGTGAATTTCTGACTGATTATCTGGCCTTGGCAAAATGAAAGGCACACAATGGCATCTGAGTATTTTCCTGGACAGCTCTCACCACCTCCACCTCAATACTCAGGGTGCAATCAATAAACAGAACAGAGGCTATTCATTCTACCAGGATGGAATCCAACAAAAAAGGCTCTATTTACACTGGTCGTAGTCAGACTCCACACATTCCATCACATTATATAGTGTGGCTACAGTCTCCAGTTACCTCTCTACTTTAGAGTCCCATTGTGATTAAGCGCTCTGTTGGCATATGAATATGAAGCTGGGAAACTTACTTTTCCGGTGTCACCGGTCATGTCCCTACAGTGGAGGGGAGGCGGTGTGCTAAAGCTAAACATATTTATGCATTCTCAACATTATGAAATTCAGTCCTCACTGGCATTGGGTTAAATTTGAAATGTTTCCTCTAGATAGGAACATGATCAAAGTATCTCTCCCAATGATATGGATAGTTTTGTGGATTTTGGTGGATACATACTAAAGAGAATGAAACATTTCTGGAGAGATGGCTCAGATCTGTTGTATTTTAAGGAAGTCATTTGCCTTCACTCAGATCTGAATTCATGATGACACTGTTCACAAAGATGACAGCAAGCACTTCTAAATAGTTAACATACATTAACTGAAATGGTGTAGTAGAAGATTGGCTGCTCTGGGTTTATTTTAGAGCAATTAAATGTGATTTATTCTCCATCATTCATTGACTTATTCATCCAGCAAATGATTATTGACTGCTTACTGCTATATTATACAATGTGAAACGTACAGAGAAGGCTAATTAATAATAATAATGATGGCCAGCATTTGTAGCGTAGACACTGAGCCAGCACTCAGTATTTTATATCATTCATCTCATGGAATCATTAAACATACCTCATCATATAGCTGAAATTTATTTTCAGTTAATAGATAAGAAAACTGAGGCACAAGGGAGCTCCAAAACAAACCCTTGGCAATCTGAAAATTGAATAGGGACTCTGAATCCCAAGGACTTCCTGTCAAGCTTTTAGCATGCCAGGAGAGAAGACAAGAATACTTTACAGCAAACTTAAGTCAAACACGGGCTTTAAGAAAAATGAAATAAAAAACATGACTTTCATCTCACATCCAGTGGTTCTCAAATTTGGCTGCAGGTGGTCATGGCCTAAGGTTTCTTGAGGGGAAAAAATGCTGATCCTTCTTTATCCTAACCCCAGTGTCTGACTTAATTGACTTTCCATTTACTCATGCAACTGGCTTTTAATGTCTCCCCCCACCCCAGGTCATTTAAATGTTCACCCAAGTTCAAAACTACAGAGCTAGAAGGGCTAGGGCAAATGTTAGGAAGGGGAAAGACTCAGAATTATTTTATGAAGAATAAGCAGCAATCTTAAAGGTCATAAGTGTCAAGGTGGGAAAAGGAGGCGAATGGACAGACTGACCTGAACCTTCCATCACTAGTGTTCAGATTGGGGTCCTGTGATTTACAGTTCTTGATCACTGCAAATCTATTAGCAAGGTGGAAACTCGGCTCAGACCTCCACCCCTCCATAAAAAATCTACATGTCTGGGGAATCACAGAGCTTATTTGAGTCTGAAAAAGAATTCCAAGGCTGGTAGGTAAAAAGGAAAAAAACATAGTGCTATCAAGCAAGTGGAACTGAGGAACGCAGCTCCCAGCTTTCTCTACTGCTGGAATAAAATAAAGAGGTAGAATTGCACTCTGCAGAAGGATGAATGTCTACCAACTTCAGTAAAAGTGATCTGTGCTGCCATAGTAAAGATGATAATCTGGGGTCCATCTGCAGAACAGATTAGGGAAGAGAGAGGCCAGACTGTGTGGCAGTTCTCACAGGTCTCAGAGTGAATCCTCGCTCATAGATAGGCAGAGTGAAACTCAGACTCAGGAGAGTTCTTATCTTCAAAACATTTTGTTTTACTTTCAGGAATTCTTATCTCCAGCAGCAGCCTGACTTTGGAGTCACATTATGTATCTGAATAGAGATATAGGCTACATTTTCTTCAGAGTGGCAGGCAATGTACACAGAATGGCTTTTCTTATTTCATCTATAATATACTTTCCCCCAGAATATTGGAAGACAGAGTAAAGGAACTAGAAGGGAATTCTAATTGTGCCAGGAAGATATGTAAGGTTATCTGGCATCAATATAATAGTTACTGTGTCATAACTTTTCCATGTGGCCATCGACAACAGAATTGTGTTTGATAAAATATTATGGTTGAGAAGGGTTATTATTAATTCTCGAGAAATGGTATCTTCATATGTTGTATGAAATAAACACACTTAATCCTGAATTTATATTCAATGTATATATAAAATATACAGCAACTACTGCAACTTCAAATTACTTTGATAAGGGACATTAACCACTTTATTCTTAGAAACGTTTTAGTTTTATGGAAAGTTAGATTGCCTATGACAGATGCATGCACAAGTCTAAGAGAATTATAATGCATTGTCTAGTTCATTGTGTTTATTTTGTAGATCCATTAGATAAGCAGCAAGTACAGAAACTCTATATGAAAAGAAATTGTCAATGAAGTTTTAAAACCAAGGAATTTATGCAAGAGAAAATGCATGGAATTATAAGTGTAGGAATCAATTCTTTTATCTGGATACAGTAGGAGAAACTGAATAATCAAACCCATTGAAAATATCTCTGAGGTTATCAACTAATCATCAATATCAGAATATGTTAACAAAATAATCACAAATAAGTAACTGTTTTTGTCATCATTGTTTTAAAATTCATGTTTCCAGATAGAAATTTTCAAAAACAAGTCTTACAGCTATATACTGTGGACTTTAGTGCCAATTATATGACCTCAGTCATTAACAGTTTCTAACAGGCTACGTGAATGAACACCAGAAAGATTAGTCACCAGATAGTAAAAACAATAATGAATTGCTTTGTAGAAGCAACGATTTGTCAGGAAAATCACAATAAAACAAGGGTCCAATCCTTGAATTATCTGACACTTAAGCAATTTACTGGAGAAAATAAGATAGGAGATCAGAAATTATATAGTGACAGAATCGTTTCATAGAGTATAATGAGATGTGAAGAAGTACAGAAGAGAGACTTCTGGATTCTTCCTGGAGGAATATAAAATTTCCGAATAATGTTATTCTCATAAGCAAAGCTTTGAAGAATAAAACAAAACAAACAAAAAACAGAGCTTTGGAAGAAGAAGGAGGCGGAGGAAGAGGAAGAGGAGGAGGAGGAAAAGGAGGGGAGGAGGAGGACGAGGAGAAGGAGGAGGAAGAAGAAGAAGAAGAAACAATACTTGCCTTAACAATGAGTCTTTAAGCTCAGAAGGCAATGTCCATGCTAGGAACTGGGAGAGGACAGGACTCAGTTCCAGGTTTGAGATAATCAAGGTCAAATTAACTCTGTACCTGTAGATTTGAATCTTTTATCAAAGGCAACGAGGCCTCTTTGGAAATTATGATAAAATGTCCAAGTAATTTGAAGAGCAATCTAAGAAATACACACATGGTTACAGTTTTTGTTTTGGAGGGATGTGGTCTTGAGGGGCTACTTGGTGAAGAGGTGCAGGACCCCACTCCTCTGTCCCACATTCTCACATTCTTACTCCAGTCATCAAATCAGTTTCTGCTGCAGTGTTTTGTCTGATTTACTTATTATTTTTGTTTGCTTGTTCTGCCTTATGAGCATTGATGGGCAGACTAGTCCCTCCTTAGAAGCAGTCTCTTTTCTTCTCACTTATCTTTTTCTATAGTTGAAACATGACTAGAAACATGTTGTTGGCACACATCCCTTCTGGTCCCCACCTCCCTGTGGTCATGCCTGTGCCCTGAACCATTTGAGCTCTCCTAAAGCTTTGGAACCCATTTGGATTTCAGTTGGGGGTAAGAATGGGGCAATTACATATTCTAATCTAAATCCCTTAATGGCCACTTTGTTTATGGCTTGCTTTGAGTTTGCATGTCTGGTCTTTCTCACAGAATAAAAGGGAAGGCAATGTGCCCTCTCTCAGATCTGTCCTAAGAATAAATCTGTTCATATGGGGTGCTAAATGGTGCCTAAGCCCAGCCACCCTGAGATGAAGGCCACTTCTGTATTTGTCGTAGAACACGATTCTTGGAGCTGGCTTTGCTTTCCACTTGGTTTGCCAGGAGACCAAAGGCTCACAGCTTGGTCACTGATCATACTAATCCTCTCTGACAATTATCTGGCACCTTTCCCTATTTTGGCATCTTTAAAGTGTGCCTGGGTGGGGGTGGGGTAGAGTCAGGGCTGGCAGGGAATCCACACAAGCCTCTTAGTCTCAGAGCTAAATCCTTGTTTCTCAAACATCATTTCACTATGGGAGGCATTCTTCTCCTCCAGGTCACTATGACAAAATCACAGAATACTTGCAAATGCTCTTGGAAGCTGTGTGATGGAGACTATCTCCTTTAGTGAAGACAGAAGGTCCAGGACAGCATAGTCTATGGGACATTCTTCTAACTGGCCTCTTCAGGCAGAGCCTTAACCTGATGCTTCTCTAAAGATACTTGTTGATTCCTACAAGCTCCTCTTAGGGTGTGAGGTGGGAAAAGGGAAAGGAAAATGAATAGTTGACTTCCAACCCATTCATTATCCAATATCTACCATTTGAGCTAACTGGCAGTACACTGATCCTCTCTGGAGCAGAGTACGTGAGGGGGAACAGCAAGGATAAGTCCTGGGCCCTCTGAAAGACCCATACCTGTCAAGGACTCTTCTCACCATGGTTGCTGCTCGATCACAGGGACGTGCAGCACAGAGATCTGTTTTGCTGCCACTGTGACTTCATTCTCCTCCTGCAGGCCATCTTGCCATGGACAGCTTGCCTTGTGACACCATCATTTCTCTGAAAGGGTGAGAACTTGGGACTTGAAGCAGCACTGCTCTGAATCCTCTTTGGGTGAACACATTTTCTTCAGACACCTATCCTAATGCTGATCTGGGGCTTAGTGGTCATTTCTCTGAATGAGAGAGACTGAGCCAAAAAGAGGCCATATCCCGGGACTTGAGATCACCAAGTCAATGGTGTCAGAGAGCTGTGCTTTGCTGTACCCCTCTCCCAATTTTATGGCTGCAGCATCTTTGTATCTCATATCTACAAAGAGATTTGTTAGCTATACTCACTTTAATGAGAACCCTGCAGCCGAAATGGCCAGTAAATTATGCACTCCTGTCTTAAGTTTCCCCTTTATCCTTTTGCTAGATACTTGTTCTCAGTATTTGGAGATGCTAATCCATCCCAGAGCCTTAACTCTCTCCATTCCATTGAGGTTTTGATGTCTACGATGGTGAGAGTTTGATATTACCCTTCCTCCTTTCCTGGTTTTATCTATCTATCTATCTATCTATCTATCTATCTATCTATCTATCTATTTATTTATTTATTTAGCAGCCTGGACTCTTGTTTGCAAATTACTTGGTATGTCTGGAAAATGACATACTCACAGATATTTGAGAGGAAGAAAAGGAAGGAGGGTACTGTGAGGATTGGGACATTCTATGGAATGTTTGTTTTACTCTAGATACTTCTTATTTTGTTGTAGTTTGTTTTTTATTTGGTTGGTTTGGTTGTTTTTGTAGGGGAGGTAAGAGGTGATACTATTCCTCACCCATCATGTGGGTCATAACTAATGCTCCCATAGCAAATGACAAGCTAGTAAGAGAAAAGCATTTAATCACATTTTTATATGACCTGGAAGCTTTCAAAATAAAGATCCAAAACCAAAAATTAAATGCTTATGCACTTATGCTTAGAGTTGGCAAAGACAGCAAAACTCTGAGAGAACAGAAAGAGTCTAACCAAAATGTAGGATGTTAAGTGGGAAAACCCAGAGTTCTCCAGATCCTTCTGAGTTCAGCTTCTCTGTGTTGTGTTCCTTCTTCCTGGATATAGGACTGAAGACCTCTGGAATAAGTGTCTTAGGATCTACTACTCTCAGACACTGGTGGGTCACAATGTCCTTACAGCCAGTTCTTACAGAGGCAGGGTGAGAGCAGAATAACCTGTCTTTGTTGTTTTATGGATTGTTTTATGGGGAAAAGTTCTAGCTTCCATTAATTAGCCACCTTGGGGAAGAGAAATTCTAGCTTCTGGGACTCTCTTCAGGGGAGAATGGAGGAGGTGGGAGATTAGAGAGGTGGAGATGTTAGGAGAGACCTTGGTGCAGAGAAAGACTGTAGGCCTCTGAGGGTCCTTTAGGGCAAAGGAGTCAGCATACCCTGGGGTGTCAGGATTTGAGTCCCAAGACTTCCCATGTATTTTGGCAAATATAATTCTGAAGGTGGTTTGAGGTTGTTTTGTGCTGTTTTATAACCAGGTTGGTTCAGGATCAGTGGGATGTTAAGTGACAGGAAAAGATCACACAGATAGTTGAAGGCTGAAATTATTCCTTCTTTATTCTATTAAAAAGCTCCTTTAAAATACCAGATGACATTGCTTTAGCCAAAAGAAAATCAGAGATCCGGGATCCAAAACCTTGTTGTCACCAAAATGTCATGTCCTGTGGTGATAATGAGGATCCTGAGTCTGGGGACAGAATAACAGGTTCCTTGAATAAATACCTCCATTGGAAGTAAACTAACTTTTCTTTGCCATGTAGATTATTAGTTCTGCCATCATGAAGGGTGGGTCACATTTATTTTCTGTTTATTATCTGTTAGTGTCTGTGTGACTGTTCTCATCGATATGATCAAAGGCATCTTAAAGAATTATTTTGACTCACAGTTTGAGGATACAGTCCCCATCATAGTTGTTATGGCATTGTGGCAGGGGCACTGCAAGGTAGGTGGTCACATTGTATCTGCAGCTGGGAAAACAGAAATGGGTGGCTAGGTGGCCCTGAGCTCGGTTCCTCCTTTGTATTCAGTCTAGGAGTGGTTCTGCCACATTCAGGGAAAATGTTCAGTTAACTATTTCTGGAAGTACCCTTCCAGATGAGCCAAGGAGTATGTCTACCAAGTGGTCCTAAATCACATCAAGTTTACAATGAAGATTCACCATGACAGGGAGGGCTTCACACACTGTAGAGGGAGGACATAGCCAGAATTCCTAACAATAACAATGAATCTTTGCTTCATCTCTTTTTCGGCTCTATTCTTCTAATTTGCCCTTTCTTCTTCTTTTCTCAATCCATCACTCATCTCCTTCTACCTCCTACCCTTCAGTCTTCCTCTTTTTCCATCCATTAACTTTCCCCTTCCTCCCTACATCATAGCAAGTGCTGGAGTATGCTACTTAAAAGCCACTTATGGCGGTGTGAGTGAATTCTCTTCTTTAGTCTAGTTGGCTATTAACCCAAGCTTGGTAAAAGATGTGTACAGTGCTTCTTAGGGAGCCAACAGCATTGGACTGGCTTTTTGTAGGGGAGGTAAGAGGTGATTCTATTCCTCACCCATCATGTGGGTCATAACTAATGCTCCCATAGCAAATGACAAGCTAGTAAGAGAAAAGCATTTAATCACATTTTTATATGACCTGGAAGCTTTCAAAATAAAGATCCAAAACCAAAAATTAAATGTTTTTCCAATATGATAGTACTTCCCATTTGCTAAGATAATTGTATTCCAAACATAACTTTAAATACATTTGAAGAGTTTTGTTATTGCTGGTTTTGTTTTTCTCTTGGGTTGCTCACCAAGCCACGTACCTTCACAGAGGCATGGTGTGGAATATATCCCCGGAATAGGAATGGAGTTGGGCTCACAGTGAGCAGGGAATAAGAAAAACAACAACAGCAATGTGGAAAACTGATGTACATGGGAAAAATAAAAATTATGGAGCTCTCGTGAAATGTTTTTCATCTTGAAAGTGCTTTGAAAACATTAACTAATTAATTAATCAAAAAGAATTTCTACCAATCAGTAAAAATGCTCTTTACAATGTATTAAAGCCTCTTGAAAGGTATTATTTATTCAGCGATGTGTTCTCTTTCTCTGAAGGGAATCGTCAGTTTCTTTTTTTTGGAGACATTTCAGATCTTGTAGAAATTCTGCTCACCCCTCCCACTCTGTACCCAGCAGGCATGCACACATGTGAGCACATACACACTCCAACAAACAGATATAGTCCTTTAGGATTGAGCCCACTGATAATAAATGCATTCAAATATTATTTTAGATTTTTTGAAGCTACTTTACTTACCTGCTTTTTTTCTTTTTATTGAGTTCATAACAGATTCATGACCAACGCCTTCCTGCTGCTCAAATGTCAATGGCACCAACTGCCTGTATCTACTGGGCTGTGAGAGTCAGTCAAGCTGGTGTTTCATGACACATCCTTAAAAAGCTGGGCAGCTCATAGAGCCTCCATAGCAGTAAGCCCACTTTCTTGCCTAAGAAACATAACATAATCTCCGCATGACACATCAAGGGAGTAGTGACAATAATCTTACGTTCGTTAATTCAGCAGATATTGAGCACCATTCATGTATTTATATGTTCTTACATCACTCATGTTATTTAGTGCAAGGCTTTCTGTGAGTCACAGTGATGGATTCAAAGATGATCTAGATGGAGTTATTGCAGACAAAGAGTTACTTGTCCATCAGGGAAGAGAAGGCAAGAACACAAGTTATATTAATGTAAGGGGGACATGGTGGACAGTTATGGGGGAGGGTCTGAGTGGGACTTTAGGGGAAGGCTTTATAGAATAAATGGCCCATCAATGGGATGTAGAAAGAGTAGTTGGCCTGTGGAAATGAGGAGGAGAAATACTAATTGGTGGCAAAATAATATGAGAAAAAAGAGCAAAGAGAGTGCAGTTGTATAGGAGTCAATGACTTCAACTAGGGTCTAGATGTAAGTAAGAAGGATACAAGATGTGATGTAGGGAGTGTGAATGGGCTGTATGTCCCAGGAATGCATAACTTTTGCAGTATTATACCTGTTTCTACCATTATGAGACATTACTAATCAATCTCATTAGGCCATACAAGGTCAATCATCTTACTGACGATCTCTAAACCTTTTCTGAGACCCCCTAAATGCAAGCACAGCATATACAGCACGTTAGACCAGGCAGTACTTGTTATGGGAGGAAACACAAATGTGGTTTTTCACTATCTCATAGACAGCCTGAGTGACAGGCTGAAGGATCCAACCTTTATTTTTGTCACATGCCCTTGCCATTGAAACACAGATTTAAAGTCAACATCATCAATACCATGTCATTTCCTGTGATATTATAACCCCAGATACCCAGAAGCTCGATAGAAATGTGGTATGTTAGAGGTTTTCTGCTTTTGAATTAAATCTTTCTAATGCATTATAGAATATTTAAATTTGGTCTCCTTAGTCTCAGTTTCTTACTGTTATTAATTTTCTAATAATAATAGTTTACTATTTGTTTTCCAATTCCCCATGGACTTGTAACTTGTTAGAATGCAGCATAAAATCAAGATAATAGGTTCTCAGTAAATTTATGGGGGGGGGGCTTTCAAAATTAAAAGTCAGATATATTTATGTTTGTATGATCTGCTTAGACATAATTTTTTTAACCTGACTGATTTCTTGGGAAAAAATATGGTTATTATATAAGAGACTGTACCAGATCACTACCATAAATTCCATGGCCAATACTCATCAGCTATCTCTTTCTTTACAAGGTACTCTGTACAAAAAATGCAAAAGCTAGTGTGGGGAATTGGCATTGTTAAGGTTGAAGTCTGGCCCCTGAGCTCAGTGCTAAATGGCTAAGTCTCTTTACTCAACCAAATACCCTCTTCTGCCTGTACTTGGGAAACTCCGGATCCTCTAAGGAGTGTCACATACCCTTCAGGGAAGTTATGGGTCCAACCCTTTCCTGATAAGAAACCTGGCCAGTGAACACCTGGAGATTTCCAGAGGTACTTCCCCATGCTAACGAGATCTTTCACCCAATGGCGTTTGTCTACACCTCTGACCATACCTGGAGTTCTTTCCCCACCCTGCCATAGATGCCTGCTTAGCCAGGCTTGTGTGGGGCACAAGCTCCCGCCTTGCTGATGCTACAGCTGCCTAGCCAGGCTGGAGTGAGTCTCAATCACCTCAGTACTCATCTGCAACAATGCCCATTGCTGGGTGTCCTTCTAGAAGCCCCCAAATCTGCTTGAACCAAGTCAGATTACCAAAGCCACTGGGCTCCCTCCAGGGGTTCCAAGAGGCAGCTTGCAGCTGCCAAGCCTAGAGCTGGCAGCTTATCTAAAAGAGTTCCTGCATGAGTGGGTTGGGGATACCCTTTTCTCTCCTGTATGGTTAGCTAAATAAATTTTTCTCCTACCTCTACAGTCTGACCTGGATATCCTGAGGGTGTAGATCTCAGTCCACCTTCCACCCTTTTCTGCCCGGACTGACCCAGCCTGGGCTTTCCTGCAGAGGAGCATGTATATTTCCAGCCTGATACTGGACAAGGTCAGAATTCCCCACAGGATGCAGAATGACAGGCTAGCGAATGAGTGAATGCCACAGCATCAGGTTGTTATGGCTGCTTGGGACCACATTCCCAAGAGCTTCCCCTTATTTCTCATCAAAGCAGGAAAACCCAGCACTTATCAAAGCCTGATTCTTATAAAAGATGTTTAAGGTAATAGGAACAAACATAGAATATGACAGTCATTTAAAAATGCTCAGTTCATTATAACACCTGTATCTCCCATTGTTATAAAAGTGAAAAATCTTCCTTGACACACTTGAGAAACGGAGAACCTAGGAGATGACTGAGCAAGTCTGTGGTGAGTGAATGATCTGAGAAATAGTGGAGAACTGTATGGAAACACTTTTCAACACAAAGGGAATAAAAGCTCCCCCATGAGGACCCAGACACCCTTCCTCGAATATCTCTTTGATCCCCACAGAGTACGCCCATCCAACAGGCTCTAGGCACATTTGTTGTCTATTTCCCAAAGCCAACCAATAGTGCTTCTTTTTATAGGCTCCCAAACTGAGTTCAGGAATGTTTGGGGAAGAGTGATACTATGTTATGAATTGTTGTTCACATCGAGTTCGGATAAGCCCGTATTGTCACTCCACTCCACCCTTCCTAGGTCTGATGTCCAAAGTGAAGGGATGTCAGCCTTTCCAGGTGCCAGAATGTGGAGTCCATTGGGCGGCTTTCGTACACCCGCAGGCCCGGTCTTGCACCCCAGTTTGATCTCTTATGACTTGTGTTACTTGACTTTCATGCTCTGTTCTTTCCAATCCTCTGGTTCCTTCATCAATAGAAGGTGGACAGTCTGTACCTTATCTCAAAGCCACATGAAGAATAGCCATGGCGATCTATAGTAACATGCTGAGCTTTAGAGTACCCTAAAATATGCGTTAGTTACTTTCCTCCAGCCTCAACAGAACAGAGGACTAAAGCAAGTTAAGGAAGGAAGGATTTATTTTGGCTCCCACTTTGAGGATCATGGTAGGGATCGTGACAGAGGGACCTTATGTAGGCTTAGTTGCATTGCCTCAGTAGACAGGATGCAGAGAGTGATAGCTGTTGTTGCTGACCACATGAAATGATGTCACCCCCATTTGGGGCGGGTCTTCCTACTTCAGTTAACCGAACCAAGAAAGCCCCTCATAAGCATTGCTAGAAGATACTACAGTCTAGGTAATCCCTCACGGTTTTTCAAATACTTCTCTTCTAGGTGATTTTAGATGCTGTCAGTCTGACCATATTAATCATTAAAAATGACTTTTCCCAAAAGTTTGGTAATCTATATCTTTATGCCAGAAACTAAGCACTAAGAAACACTTCAAGTGTTCAGGAATGTTTCCTTGCAGGTTGCCTTCATGGCTTCCTTAATGATTTATTCTCAGCACGAATAAATCTTCTGCTGCCCCATGAAAAAAGTCAACCTAACATATACACAGGAAGTTGTTATCAGAAATCCCAGGGACCTTACTGTCCATTGAAGCATTCTGTTGTGAATATATTTATTCCTCGGAAAAAAAGGAAAGGAGGGTTTATGTTTACTCTTTTCTTTGGACCCACTTTATTCATACTACTTCAGTAAAGGGCAAGGTAGAAGCTAAACAATTGCAAATGTAGAGTCCCCAGTTAAGGACTGATACTTACGTATAGTCAGATGCACCTATCTATAGCTGTGAAATATAGTGTATACAATTTGTGGGTGTGTGGTTTGGGTACCTACAAGATAAAAACCAGAGAAGGTTACTAGAGAGATAGTAGAGAATACAATAGAGAGCAATATTTTTTTCAAGATCTGAGAATCTTAGTCTTAAGATTCATTTACATAGCTTAGTAACTTCTGCTGAGGCTCAGCACCAATCCCTTTATGAGGTAACCCTCCAAAATACCAAGGTATTTAACAAAAGCTTTCTGTTTGTAATCGAATCTTCCCTTTGTCACTGAGTATGCTTAACATTCTGCTGCAAGCAAAGCTATACAAAAATTCACCTTTTCTATCCTGTGGTCTGTGACCATCGCTGTTAGTACAAATGACCAGCACAGCAGTAAGACATTGAGTTCAATTTCTTATGTCCAAAGGCAGAGGAACAGGGCAAAATAAAGGTGGAAATTAGGTGGTAGCAGCTGGGAAGGAAGGCACACAGAGCTTACCTGGGTCCCTGAAGCCCTTTCTCTTAGAGGGAGGACTCCCATGTTCTCCAGTCAGAAGCTTCTGAACATGTTGGCCTTTGCCTCTGCCACTCGGGACTACGAGATCCGCAAATCTGAATGAAGTAAGAGAGGCTTGCCTTTAAAATCTAATTCTGCTTTCTGAGATGGCCAAGGCCCCTGCGAAACAACTCTAAGTCTCCAACTCTCTGATTCTTTAAAGCTTTAATGACAAAAAAGATAAATACATAAATAAATAAACAAGCAAACAAACAAACACCAGTGTGGACCTTCCTGTTGGTGAACATACAAATATCCCCAGGAACCAGAGCAGTGTTAAAGCTGCAAATGCCACTTTGATTCTGACTGGAACCCCAGTCAGCTCTGAGGTTCTGAAACTATATAAACTTCAGTTCACATTCCACCTCTCTGCTTACTCATAAGGCATTTGGCAAATGGGGTGGGGGGAGAGGGGAAAGGAGATTGGGGGTAAGATTACTATGTACCATCTATCTACCTTTGGAGTTTCCAATCCAGTATTGTTGCCAGTCATAGGGCCCTTTCTTCATCTATCAAATTGGAGTATTAGCACCTATGCAGAGCTGTTGATAACATTGGAGTTCCTGGTGTTTGGTGGAGGGATAGAAGTAAATTATGATGACCTTAGTGCATGCCTTATTAATGTTTAGTATATTGAATTGTTTGTACTATATTTCTCTATAATGCCATCTTGGATTTACTTTACTTCCCATAAGCTCCTTTCATGTAATTTGATCAGCTACTGAGCAACAGGAGAGGCAGTGCAGCCTGGGCCTTAGCCACATGGACTTCAGCAGCAGGCAGATTTGGGTGGGGGATCCTCTGCCACTTCCCTGGGTTTGGACAACCCATTTCAGCCTCTCTGAACTTACTCATCTGTTAGATGCCTATATATATATATATATATATATATATATATATATATATATATATAT
>CAJQZJ010032904.1:1364545-1422421 GCA_907164525.1 Lophiomys imhausi
TATATATATATATATATATATATATATATATATATATATATATATATTGTATGTTCATACAAGAATGATTCCTCTTCTGAGTGCAGTGTGCAGTGGTTGTTGGGGGTGACACCTGCCATTTTCTGCATCATAAATGGAGAATAATAGAAGTTGGTTCACTCCTTTCCTCATGAAGCTTACAGTCTGAAGGGGTTGAGGTTGAGGATTTAAAGGGTATAACACATCGCAAGTGAAAATTTGCACCTACAAGAAAATTTTAAAGGAAAACACACGTGATGCCATGGAAATTTATAATAAGGAAGATTTGCCCCAGCAAGAGAGATCACAGGTCTCTGCAGAGCATGAGGGATAAATACAAGTTTCAGGATGAGTACAGGGAGGAAAAGAAACTCCTAACAAGCTCTCTGCATATGTTCCTCATTAGCTTCGCAAGCATATGATCAACTTCTTGCTAGAATGTGAACTCAAAGAATACAGGCAGGATGTCTGTCATCTTCTGTCACCTCTAAGACAAGAGTCTTGAAGGGAGCAAATGCTGGTAGAAAAATCACCGTGTTTGCTGAATGAAATTAAAATACTATGTCTGCATCTCACGGCTTTATCCTTTATCCGGGATGCAATTAAGAAAGAAACACATTTCAGCCAAAATAGCATGGTCCTTGGCTTGTGGCAAACCACATCCTCGTTCCTGTAGTCTAAAGGAGGTTTTGTTCTCTTCTTGTGTACAGCGTGAGGAAGGACTCACAGTACTCAGCCAAGCCATAAGTACCATTAATGTTATTGCTATGAAAACATTGGCAAAAATCAGGCATGTAGTTTTTCGAGGTTTGTGGGTTGTTGGAGACCAGCCAGGTGCAGCAAGAGGCCAGGGGATGCTATTACCAGCAGGCCACCAGGCCTCCCTTTTAGTGGAAATGCCCAGGGCTCTTAAACTTGCTGCATTCTGCCTCCAGAGGCTGAGAATCAGACCCAGGGTATAGATACCGGGAGGCATCAGTTATAATTGACTGGCATTTGCTGTTATCCTTGGCCCCTCTTTAAATTTGGGTTAACCAAGTCGTATCTGTACAGAATAAAATCAAGTAATTCATGGGCAGCGCACAGCGTGAGCCTGCACATGGCAACCAGGCAATACACATTTAGTTGTTACTAGTGCAACTCCCAGGCCCTGCTGCTCTCTCCTCCCAATCATTCCAAAACGGATTCAGCCGTTTCTTTTGCAATTCTCTTTCTGAAAGACAGAAAAGAAACTGTTTTCTGGGGCTTGGAAGTCTCACTTTCCTCTTTCTGAGCCCTCAAGGGCAGGTTTAGGGACACCACCTGGCAATCCAAGGGAGGTGGGTCTGCAGCTGTGAAGGCTGGAAGAGAAACCCTGCCTTCCCTAGGCTCTGCCCTCTTCTCTGCCTCGCTCTGCATTCCTAACCCTGGAAGGAACGGTCTGAGTCCAGCAGAACACTGGGCATGCTCGCGAGCCGGGCAGGCTCCGGGCGCCCGCAGGATGCGTAGGCTGGCGATTCTCTCTAGTGCAGCCTTGGTGCATCGGGTTTAGCAGAGCAGAGTCCTCGGTGCGTGCAAGCTAGGGAACCTAGGAAACCGGGCCTGCCCGGGACAAGCCCCGAACCGAACTGAACTCTCTGCGACTCCGGGCTTGGCGCGCTCAGTTTCTGCTCTTGGAAACGCCCGGCTTGAAAGGGGTGTGTGTGTGTGGGGGGGGGTCTCTGCAGACAAAGGGGTACACGTGCCCCTAGCGCCCCTCTTCCCCAGCCTAGAGCCCCTCCCGGGCCTTGCTACTCCGCAGCTCCGGAGGCACCAACCCAGCTGAGGCCGCCGGGGCCTGTGAGCGCGCTCGGGGCCGGGGATTGGCTCTCACTTCCCACAGAGGGACAGCGTGGGAGGGCGAGCGGGCGTTGAGGGGAACTCCGCGCCTCTGTGTGCGCGTGTGTTTACGTGTGTGTGTGTGTGTGTGTGTGTGTGTGTGTGTGTGTGTGTGTGTGCGTGCGTGCGTGCGTGTTGTGTGTGTGTGTGTGTGTGTGTTGTGTGTGTGTGTGTGTGTGTGTGTGTGTGTGTTGTGTGCGCGCGCGCTCCCGCGTGTGCATATGTGTGTGTGCGCGCGCGCGTGTGTCTGCGCGGCGCGCGGGCGGGCGCATGTGTGCGCGTGCAGGAGCCACTGGGTGTGCGTTGCGTGTGTTATGGGTTTGATTCCAGAGCAGGTTGCACATTGGTCCTGGGTGGCTCGCAGGCTCAGGTCGCGCTTGGGCGTCCTCCTCCTAATCGTTTCTGAAGTAGCAGTTCCAGCAGCAGCAGCCGCGGAAGCAGCAGCGGCGGCAGCGGCGCCTCCGCACCAAAGCCTGAACTGTGCACAAGCTGCGAGCACCGTTTGGGGAGTCCGGGGGGCGGGCAAGAGGGAGGAGGGAGAAAGCCTGACTAGGTCTTTGGGATTATTTTTTTCCCCCTTCTTTCCCTCTCTCTCTTTCTGGAGGGTGTGTGTTGGCCCCTCGAAGTAAAGGAATTTTGCTCCAAAGCGAGCTGGGACCGAAGACTCTAGGCTAAGTTCTCTCTCTATGTAGATGGTGTCAGGGAGCGAACCTACTGACCGAGCTGCTGGTAAATGTTTTTCACTTCTTACTCTTTAATGCTTAAGGCTTTTTCCCCCTCTCTTATTATTTTCTTTCTTTCCCATTTCCTTTCTGTTGCTCTTCATTCTGCAATCGCTCCTGAATCGCTGCAGTTCTCTCTCCCTCGCCCTGCGTTTCTGCAGTTTGCAACTTGCTTCATGGTTTTCTGTGTATTTTTTTTTCCCCTCTCCCTTCATCCTCAGATGAATGCTGGAACATTTAAATTCGGCACTTCGGGAGGTCATCATTAGTTGCATGAGTTTGGGGGGCGGGGAGGGGAAAGATTGGCTGTTATTTCCCTGCAGAAGGACTTGCCGCTAATGTTCATCGCAATTATAGGGATTCTTTTAGGATTCATTTTAACATTGCGTTGATGTTTAAGGTTATCGCTCTCCAGGATTACAATGCTTTTCGACTCAGTTTTAACAGCATGACCGATGCCAGTGATTCCAGACCTACTGTATGGTACACGCTGGCTAAAACATTCAAATTTGCAGGAAGAATCCTTTGCATTCCGAAAGAGAATTTCTTAAAAATGCTGTTTTGCATGACATTGCTGTAGATTTGCAGGAAGCAATAATAGACACGGCTTTTCATGTGGCTTGCAAAGATAATAAACAGATGTGAAGTGGCTCAGGGCACCCTCCACTTCACTGACGGAGCTATGGCTAAATTTACTTAATAATAAATTTAGGGCTTTGAAGAAGCAGGGAGGTTGCTGGTATTGTTTTATTCAAAATTGTGAGACATACAGAGCTTGCTAACCTCAGACCAGCCCTCCCTCAGCTCTCACTTGAAGTGGCATCTTGTCAATTGGAGACAGAGAGAACATTTTCTGCTATACACATGGAATGAAATTATTTAAAATAGCCAGCTTAATGCATGCAAATTGGACCCTTACTCCTTTCTTAAAAACAGAATTCACTCCATCACCCTTGCTGCCAGGATCCATTTTAAGCATTTATTTTTAATATCACATATAATAGGTCTTTAATGCAGTCAAATAATCTGAGTCCTTTAGAGGGTTCTGGGTAGTTGCAATATTTCACTTGCCGTTCTTGCTCCTCCATAAGTTTTCAGTTCCAGTTCAGTAGAAGAATTGAAGGGTCAATAGGGAAAGGCAAATCAGCAATTTAGAATTCAGTGGGTTTAGGGTTGTAGAATTTCTACTAAGCCATGGAGAAGTGGTCTGGTACATGACAGCTGTAAGGTACAGAGGAGAGCTGTGCTTGTACATCCTCAAAGCCTGTTGCAAAGGCTCTAAACTCAGGTGAGGAGACTCAGGTTAGGAATGCACCGAGGCACATGTGTTTTGCACAGGGAGAATATTATTCTGTAATGAAGACTGCCTCTACTGTGTGGTAGTCACTCCAGGAGCAGCAAGCTGCCTAGATGTGTGGAGCATGGTTCGTAGCAATACCCCTAAACTTTGCTTTGATGCAAACTTAGCTGGTAATGGAAGAACTGCAGAAGGCAGTCCAGTATATTCAGGACTGAAGAATAAAACCAACTGGAAATTAACTCAATGAGTCAGGCTCTGTCCTGTGCAAGAGGAAATCTACCTTACACCACCATGTGGATTCACCTGTTCTGTTTCCCCTAGGGTTGGCAAAAGCCACTCTTAAAATTCCTGAGATCGAAACCTTATTTCTGCCTTTGTATCCTTCTAATAAAAACAAGACATCTTATTTGGAAAGAGAGTGCCATTTATACAGGACTCTCTTGAGATGGCAATATTGCCATTTTAAAATATTTTTGTGGACCCTTGAGTTTACCATTTTGATTAAATTGGAATAGAAAAGTCCTCCACTTCCATTCATTTAGAATGGTTTTTGACTCAAGTATTTGCTTGTATGAATCATAAGGAAACAAAAATGTGGTCACATAGTAAACCCTAGTCCTCTGATCATAAGGCTTCTAAAACACCCTAGTATCTTCCTTCTTGACCAAACCCAGGACATCGTACCCCACGCAGAGCCGTTATAGTAGTAGTCCACAACATCCCTCAAGCATGGGGCACTAAGAGACACCTGAGCAGGCTGAGTACTTCTTTTGATGGATCCATGTGGCAAAACATCTAATTGTTGCATATTCAAAGCACACCTTTATACACAAACATCACAATTAGCTTTTGTTTCAGCATCCTCACCACATGTGACAACCAGGAGTCAGGTTGTTTGAGGAACATTTTCTTTCCTTCTGAGGTTGTGGGTTTTGTTTGTTTGGTTGGTTGTTTTGTTTTATTTTGGTTTGGTTTGTTTCTCCACCCTACCCCTTTTGTGTACTTTCCAGTTTCCTGGAAACTTCTAAAAAGCCGTAATATTTTTTTCTGTTAAGCTGTTCAACATACCTGTTTTCAACTTAATGGCAAGGTATACTACCATTAAATTAGCTGGATTTGCATTCCTCTAATGCGATTCTCTGTGATAAGGTGTCTGTGGCTTGTTGGCATTTTGATGGGTTTCTTATTATCATTAAGCTTGTTATTAAATCTTCACTAAGAGCCATTACCTTCTGTGCCTGTTGTTGATTTCAGGTTAATGCATCAAAATAGTATGATCATGCAGACGGTAAATTAAGGACTTTACTTTCAATTGGTCTCCCAGCGGCATTTCAGTGTGTGCAAACCCTTGCTCTTCCTGGAGAGGGTAACTTTTTTTTTGGCAAGAGGTCGGTGTAGAAAGACAGGTGTCTGAGGCTCTGGATTCACAGACTTTGTCTGTCATGCCTGACTCTACTGTTGGAGTTCCTGTTTTCATCTTTATAGGAATGGAGTTTTTTTTTTTCCTGCATGTCCAAAGTGTTGATTCTGCTGGAACTACTGAATGGGTCTTAAAATTAATTGCCATTCTTTTTCATTGTGTGAGTGAATGGAACTTTGAACTACCTGTGTGATTTAAAGGAGGACTTGCATTCCCATCTCCTTCAGAGATTTTCCTTTTGTGCAGACTGATTTTGAGAAGTGATTTCTGGTGAAATATGATCAAGGTCATTTCCAAGGGCTTTTTTTTTTTTTTTTTAATCCTTGTCCATCTGAGGACTGAAAGTTAAACTGATAGTGAGATTTGGAGAGGGAAAACTTACTGCCAAACTACTTACTTCACATATGGCTATGGACAAAGCATATTTTTTTCCTCATTACTTTGTATGGAGCAACAGTTATATTCTTTGATCTGCTGCTGATTCTTGTTAACCCTGATGTGTTCACAATCTCCATTCCACACCCCAAAGAAGTGGAGCAGACGTTCAGCCAAAAAAAAATAACTCCTAAATATTTGTATTTTTGATAGGTATTGTCAGTGAAATATAGGTAGTCATATTTGATTAAATGAGATAAAATTTGTAATTAGGTAATAATGCATGTGATGTTTATGTAACCTATCAATAACTTTATAGAATTTCTTCTGCTGAGAGTAGCAGCTTTGCCAAAGTAGTCTTTGTATTTCTGGGGTTTAGTTTGATTTATAAGAGAAATAGTTACATTGTTTAATAATATGTACTACCAGCAATATACAGTTGTTTTTACTCTTTTGTTCTCTTTTCCCTGCTAAGTAAGACAAAACACTTGTTGATGTAGTTATTTTAGATACAGTAAGAGTTGTCTTGCTAACATTTCGAAAAGGCTTCAGAAGCTGTTGAGGCATACAACTCTTTCTTTAAAATCTATACCTGCCCCTGCACAATTCATTTAATATATTGTATATACTACAGTGTGATTCTGAAGTTGAAGTAGTACAGGTTTCAAAAATCAGTTCCTCCATAGCAAAATATGCAGGACTCTGAGAGCTAGTCCACAAATGACATTCCTTTAGTTTTTCTGAAACCTTTTCATTGGTCCATCTGTCCTCAGCATAGAGTGACAATCCTTATAGGCAAAAGGAATTCTTGGGTTGGAGGGAGTAGTTGTTTGCTAGTTGTCTGTGCTGTGAGTAAAAGAAAGCCAATGTTTTAACTCTGGAAGTTTAATAAAGAGAAAAAAATCACCACCACCACCACCAACAAAAACCAGTGGAAGTGATTATGTTAAAGTAAAATCTATTTCTTCTGGTAAAGATTTATGATTCCCCCCTTCCCCTTAACAATGTGACTGGGATGGACCAGTTGATAACCTCCCTCATATTTATTAGCAGTGTGTATCCCCTGCTAGAATGTACATGCAGGATATTTACTAACCAAGTAAGTCTGCTTGAAGAAACACGGTGCTGTGTATTTGGAAAGAGAGCTGGTTCCTTTGAGGTACTTAGGTCTCAGGGCTGGCGAGAAGTTGGGAGGGGGATTGTATCTGCAGATCTCCCGATGTGTGGGCTGTGCCTCCTGCTACTTTGTCTTCTCTGAGGTAGCTGTGCCACATCTTTTGGGGCTTAAATTTTGGGAAGTCTTTCTGCTTTCTTGTTCTTCTCATTGCAGTAGAACATAATGTAGATTCACAGAAGTTTACAACTCAGCTTTCAGAAAGTAAATTGTATTGTATGTTTCTTTCTTTCTTTTTAAATAAGATTAGACATGTTGCATTACACATCTTGGTTAGTATGGCCTTTGTACTTACTTTTAATATAGAAACTGGAATTTTGTAGCCTGTTAAGTAATGTATTTTGGAATGTGTTTCAAAAGAATCACTAATTAATTCATTAATTTAGGTTCCTCGATATTTATTTACAGAACATAAGAGCAAAAGCCAGAGAGTATTAGTCATATTAATGTGATAAAGTCAGTACTCAGGGTGATACCCTGATTCTAAATCTTTACAGGAGACAGGATTTTTTTTTTTTTGGTAGAAGATGGTATTTAAAGGCCAGGTTTTTGTTGTTGTTGTTGGGTTTTTTTTCTTTAGGGGTTAACTGACAGCCAATGTTTTGATATCTCTCCTGCTTCAAGGAGAGGAATAAGAGTGAATGTTATAGTATACAATGAAAGTATACTATACAATATGCAATAAAATAGACGTTACTTGGGCAGAGGTAAAGAATATCCTGTCGTGTAAAATATCCATTTCCAAAGGATGGTAATCATCTCTTACTGTATTTCGATCATTTCTTAAATATATATCAAATTTTTATTTTAAATGTTGAACAACATTAGGGTAGGTTTTTAAATTATTTCTAAGAATGAAACAGTATTACAGAAGGTATTTATACCTATGCCTATAGAATTCTGGGTATCTGTACAGCCAAAACCATACTTCTTGCTACAGACTCTTTGTAACTCATTTTAAAATATTCCCCATGATCATTTTTAAAGCATTGAAAATATTAGGGCATTTGAATATACATCACATATTTCAGCAGGAATTGCTTAGAAGAAATACAGAAAAAATGATAACCATACTAGAGTACATTTTAAGCTTTATCTTATTTTATTCCTTCAATGAACAATATTGTGATTCCAGAGATAAGCCAGGTACTGTGTCTCTGGAGGTAGGAGCAATCTGGAGTCAAGTGGGAAGAGAAATGGGTGTTTTCCTTACAATGCAAGATAATGGTTTTTCCTTTGTCTGTGTCAGATGTACTGGAAAAGTGATTTAATTTCATTTCATTTTATCATTTTCTCAGACAATAATTCTAATTATACACAAATATCTTTGCACTCTCTGTCCTTCTAGTATGTCCAAGTCATTTCTATCCATGTAGCTTGTCTGATGTGATAGCTAAGATTGGAGACTTCAGTCAAGATTTGGAATTATCGTCACTGGTTTAGTGGAGAGCACAAGGAAAGGGCACAGTGAGCTGGGGGGACGAGAGTATATGCAAGAGGAAAGTGCGTGACGAGAGTATATGCAAGAGTAAAGTGCGTGACGAGAGTATATGCAAGAGGAAAGTGCGTGCTGTAGTTGGTTATCCTTTTCTTACTAATGTGCATGTTTCCAGTTTTATTTTTTATTTCACTGAAACACCTTGAGAAAGGAGAAACTGCTTCTTTCAATTTTAACCCTAAGGATAACATAGTTATTAGAGACATCTCACAGTGGTTAGTAGGACTGTACAAGTTATATGACCCAGCATCTAATTTTTCTCTTTTATAATCCTAGTCATAAATCTCTACACATCATCAGACTCAGTCAAATAAAACCAATTACTAAGAGGGAAAAATCAAATTTATTTATTAAATTTATTGGATGTGTCTGTTGCTTAATTATCCATTGGGAAATTCACATGTGGCTACAGAAAAGGCTGTGGATGAGTATGGGAAAAAAAAACGATCAATCATCAATCTCCCAGCTGCATGTGTCAGCCAAGAAAACAAAGAAGGTGTGGAAGTTGTCCTTCCCCCTTGCTGCTATGGTAAGAATCCAAATCACGAAAGAAAGATATCATTTGAAAATAATGGTGTGTCTGCGTTGTCAGAGTGAAAGTCAGGAAGGCTGGAAGACAGAACTTTCCTGTGCAATCCATATCCTTAAGGAGTCTAAAATGTCTTATACTCTTGGAAGCACAGTTATTTAGATGTTTAAAGTGTAGATTGGAAAACAGACTCAATTTTCTAACCAATTAGATGAGCGAGTCCATCCTGGGGAGGCATTATAAGTTGGGGGACAAAAGAGAAAGGGTATTAGCAAGATGTGGGGCTGAAAGTTGAGAATAATTAGGTGAGTTCAATGGGAGAATGCTTGTTTAGCAAGCACAAGGCCCTGCATTTGATCTTCAGTTTCAGGATGGGAGAGACAGAGAGAATAAGGTGATACTAGCAGATGGAGGATGAGACGGTATGTGTAAGCCTTTATTGAGCTTGTGAATAGCTCAGATAAGCCAAGGCTAAGACAGCTGTGCTACAATTAAAAGAGGTTGTATTTGTCCTTTGGTAGTACAGATGTACATAGGCAGGATTTTATTATTCCTCTTATGTATTTTTCTTTTTTTGTTTTTTGTTGTTGTTTTTGTTTTGTTTTGTTTTTACTTAAAATTTCCCCTGCAGCCAATCTTAACTTTTTCTCTTGTTTTACCTTGTCATTCTAATGGGACAAATCTTGAGTGTGGCTTCTCCCTTAATTTCCTATCCACTGGTCATCATATTTTAGGAAATCTACTAAGTTGGAAATCGCTCTTCAAAGTAGGCAATGGCTGAACTGGTCACGGTTTCAGAGATTTGACAAATTGATAAAGATAAATATTATTTATATCACTCTTCACCTGAAAGGACTGGTAAATTGTTATGTGTGGCCCATTCTGACCTCCCAGGGTAGGAAGTGAATATGAAATTCAGGGAAGAAAACCAGCACTTTGGAACTTGAGACTTTTAAATGCTTTCTTCTACAACTCACTGAATGAGGTGTGGTTTCAGGAGTACAGCAAAGTGTGAATGTGTCGTTTTGAGAAAATGCTGGTTAGATTGTGATTTGTTACTAATTTCTAGTTGTTTAGGAAAACTCCTATTGAAGAGGCTTTTCAGAATTGGAGATTATGATTTTTCTTTGCTTTTTGTCTGAAGAGAAATTAAAATGGTGACATCAGTCTTGAGAATTGAAAGGAAAGGTGGATGATACTTGTAGACTCAGTGAGAAGCATGTTAAAGATTGAGTACGACCTTCTATTCCTTCTAATCTTAATGTTAAACGTTATCTTATAATGCCTTTTATTGCAGAATAAACATTGCTTGTAGCTGGATTCACTGAAGAAGCCAAACAGTAAATAGATACACAGGCTGAACTCTCTTTCCCACAACAGCGATTTTTCACTAAGCTATTCCCTAAGGCCAGTCTAGGTATATGAGGGGCACCATTTCTTTTTTATATGATTTGTGTATGTTCCCATAGATTGTGAAGTCTATTTCTGGACAATTTTCAAGTTAAAATTGTGTTATGGCTACCCTGAAGGTTGTCATTTCTTGGTTTTTCTCTTGTCAGTCAATTCATAAGTGTTTATTAAGCCCCCATGGGGTGCACACAGAATCATATACAGTTTAGGATATATGTGTATGAGGATTACTGGTCTGTGGGCTAAAAGTTTAAAGTTTGTAGGTAAAAATACCTTATGTGGGTGTATATCTATATGTCTAAAATAAGATTTTAATTAGAGATGGTCGGAATTTTTTGTCACAATGTACCTTTCTTTTTCTGATTTATTTATTTACCTATTTATTCTGACATATGTGTACAGTACACAGTTTAAAGCGTTTCCTTCTAACTTCAAAAGCTATGCTGTGAAAAGCATAGCTTTAGGCGAGGTCAGGAATCTAATGTGTCAGCTCTCTTTCCTTTTATTCCTGTATTTAAAAAAAAGAACAATCAGCTATCTCGTAACAGACATGCTTACCTACGGGGTGAAGCCAGAAGGTAAGTATTAAACTGTGTGTCTCTGGCCACAGAGGTTGGGCCCTTCTTAACTTCTCCATTTCAGAATAAGAAGAAATACCAGTGCTGAAGCTTTTCAGGATGTGTGCCTGTTGCCGGTGTGACTTGAATCAATGAGTGAGTGGCTAACTCATCCCATACCCCAAACTACCCATTTACATTGTTCATAAGTGATACATAAGCTTATAATTTCCTCTATAAAATAAAAGAGAGATAAGGAAGATAATTCTGAAAATTCCAGGAACTGGGAAGAGAAGAAAATGTTAACCCATTCCTTGAATGCCAAGGGTGAAAACTTGTCTCTAAGGATCTCTTCACTCAGGGAGCCTGAAAGCACAGGGTTAATATGCAAGTTTCTGGGGTTTCCTTTTCACATGTTCATGCTCGTAAATATATCTCTTATCAGTCATTTGCGGGAAGGGTAATATTCGTGAGGTGAATAACTTGCAAAATAGATGGTAAAGGAAGAGCCCCTAGAGGCACTGACCCCTTCCACAGCCCCAGGTAACAGCTTTCTGGACTTTGGGCAGTCTGCTCTGACTTATGATATTCCCCTGTCAGCTTCTCGATTAATGTTCATTTTGACTGTGACTTTCAAGATGTTCGTATCTCATTTTCAGCAAATAGTAGCTACACCATCCAAATTTCTTTTCCATCGTCTGTTCCTTGTCTGTCTGAGTTGGAGACAGAGTGGGTGAAAAAATATGTAGAGCCATTGGGGATGCTTTCTTCCTTTAAACTTTGGCACTTGGTTCATTTCTTCTTTGTTGGTTATGAAAATGCCTGAGGATTTATGATATAGTTTATGAGTGACTGCTGCTATGGTCCTTCTGGATGCAAGTCTTTTTGATAAGGTTTTTTTTTTTTGTCAATTCACAATATTATAAAATGTCTATTTCTCCACTATAATTGTATAATTAACTAAAACAATTTAAAACGCTGCTTTTTAAAAAAATTCAGGATCAAGTCTTGTTCTCCTTGTAAGGTAAAGAGAGTAATCTTGGTTTAATGAAAGTTATGACTGTTGAGAATTTCAGGAACTTCTGGAAAGATAGGGAGCTAGGCTGTCTGCTACTGAGGCTGGGCTCAGGTTGCCTGGCATGCTCTTGAAAAGTCCATAGCAACACAACGGTCTTTTTTTCCCCTAAAACGAATCAGAGGCTTTTCCTGATTTTAAAAGTATTAGGCCCAATGATCTGAATTTTCATATACACACACCCATCTAAAGTATGTAACTTATAAATTTCATCTTCTCGTCTCCCAGAGACCTATTAGGATCCTTGCCACTTGAACTCTGATTATCCCAAAGTTAAATATAGTTTAACTACCACAAACTGATCTTTGTCCTGTTATTAATATTCAAAGTTCATAAACAGCTCGACAGAAGGTAGAAATAATTTCTTCCAGGAAGAGAGGAATCATCTGGATGGTCTAATAGTGGCCAGTAAACAAATTAGCAACCTGATTTCTACATGAAATATCAAAGGAACTTTGTAAATTGACTGGTCAACTTGAAATAGGAATAATAGCAGCACCCAAACCGGATACAGCTGCATTTCTTTTTATTTGTATTTTCAGATTCTTTGAGGTTTAAAGCACTCTGCCTCTTACTAAATTATTAGTAAACCCAGTGTGGTACAGGACCCATACAAGTAATCTGAATCACAGATAAAACTTTTGCATCTGAAGGCTCAGCCTTTAATTCTTCAATTCCAAATTAATATATTTATCCTTCCATCACTGTCTCCCAAGGATTTTGAGAATTAATTAGAAACAAAATCACTTTCAGTCCTTGGATGTTACACTCTGTGCTGAAAAAATATGAGACACTGAAGTATTATTAATAACGACAAAGGTTCATCCAATAAGATAATCTGACTGGCTGAATTCTCACATGGTTGGTATTTTCTAATATAAATTACTGTAGGATTAGATAGTTAAATATTGAATATTGTCTCATTTAATGCAGTTCTATGAAATATTAATGATAATGATGATTTTCCAGTTTGGGGAATATGGAGATGACTTTTTACTGATGAATAGCTCTGGCCAGTAACATAATACATGTTACAGAATGATGATGAAGATATTCAAATGAAGATGAAAGAGGAAATAAGTGATCACCAAATTGATGGATTCCATATAAGTCAGAAGTCACAAAGATTCGTTAATGTTATATAGCTGCCTCTCTCTCTAAACTGTTCCTATGCTACTATTTTGGCTACTGTGGATAGCTTTGAGGGTTTCTTTTAAAAAATTAAAAAGAGCAGAGCTACTTTATTAGGCCCCTGCACAGGAGTTCCGTTGATGTTGTTTAGCTGGCATGAGGTGCAAAAGTCTGGAAATTGGATTGGGCTTTGAAGGAAGGGAGGCTGTGTAGAGTGTGACAGCTGAAATGGGATTGTGCATGAAGTTAAAAGAAAGCAAAGGGAGAAAAAAAGGTGAGGAGAAGGAAAGAGAGCAGGAGTTGTAGATCAAATGGCCCAATTGGATCTCCATAGTTAGCCCTGGAATTGACTATTTAGCACATAAAGTCAGTACTTTTCAGTTTTATTTTCAAATATTCTCTGTTGTGATATTCTCAGTTTTGTGAACTTACACTTGAAGTTAAAGAACTCAAAACTGATGAGAAACAGGGTGACTATTCACGTAATGCTTTGTCATGAACAGAGAATAAGGCCATTTACCACCGCATCAAATTGCTTTAAATAGAGTACTTGCGTTGTTGAGGTTTTCTGTGTTTTCTTTTTCTGTCCCCCCTCTGGTGTGTGTGTGTGTGTGTGTGTGTGTGTGTGTGTGTGTGTATTTCCCCACCTCCACCAAGGGGGAAAACTTTAATGTTTTGTGAGATGATTTTATGTGAAATTGTCTTATCCTGTTTCATACCTAGTAATTTAACAGTTGAAAAAGCTCCTTTTTTGTTCTTTGTAGATAATGTATGTGGCATGAGTGAAAGCGTCTTTTAAAGTGTTTTGGGGTTGTATTCTTTTAGCACAAACTTACTCCTTGATAAAGGAGCTGCCTATAATTTGCAGAAATCACTGTTTCTTTTTCTTGAGTTGTTGGGTAATTGCTCTTTGTATACACTGCAGAAATGTTCATATAGACCAGTGACAAAGCCTAGCAGATGCACTTGCAATTATCTGGAATTTAAGTAAATTTCACATCTGATACACACAAAGCAAATGCTTTGTCCAAGCAAGCTCAGATACTGCCATGTGGATTGCTGTGAATACAATGAGGAGATTTTTAATGGAAAACAAATGGAACTATTAGTCTTTTTTTTTACTTGAAAAGGCACCAGCTTTTAGGCATAGCCTCCAACTCATTCATATTCACAGTTGGATCCATTCTAAATATGACCTTTAAAACTGAAAAGAACCTTTAAATCTTTAAAACAAAACATGCATATATACATATGATATATATCATATATATGATATATGTATATATTATCAAAGCATAATCAGATTTCTTAAGATTTGGTGAAATAGATATGTGTTCCATGCTCCAATGTTATTATTTTACTATTAAGGAGAACATTGAGTTATTATAACTTTAAAAATATAAGGGGGGATTTCATATTATAAATAAATCATGTCATAAATAAGAGATAATTACAGCGTTACTTTAACAACCTCAATTCACAAGGAAAACCTGAGAAGGAATGTATAATGGGTCCAAATTCTACTTCCTATTGTAAACAAAAGCGATCTAGCCAGAGAAACAGTTTTGTGCAAAATCCTCTTTTCCCAATTTTGTTTGAGATTAATCCTTCCACTGTGTAGTTTTTGTTGTTGTCTGACTTACATAAGTGAGATCTTTGAAGATTTAATCTTTTCCTCTGTGTTTATTCTTAGAAAATGTTAAATGCAAGGAACTTAACGCTTTAGGTCTTAAGGGGAGTTTCAGTGATTTTTACTTTCCATGAGAAGGTTGGTGATAATTGATCCCAAAGACTTTTTATTTCATTGTCAGAGGTGGACCATGCGTTTCCAGGTTTCAAGTGAGGAGACTTTCAAAAGGACCTCATGCCACAGAGAGCTGGGCTCTCTGGCTGCTCCCTGCACTATGAGGGGACGTGACAAAAGGAGAAGACAGTCTCTAATTTTTGTAATAATCAAGAACCACTGGAGGTTTTAAGGCTTGAGTCATTGTTTTCAAAGAAAAAAAAATGAGAAGTAATTTTGAAGGAGAAGGGAGCCTGACAGAAGTATTTTAGGCTCCAAATTAGAACAAGACAGATGTGCCATGCCTAGAATACCATGGCTCTGCAAACAAGCCCCCCCACCTGAGGCACTTTCCAAACAAAATGCAGAATGGCTTTATCTAAGTACTTTTCACTAAATTTCCAACGTAACTGAACTTTCTCAGCTGTAGCCTCCTCCGTGAATTGGTATAGTTTGTATTTCCCCAGTGTCCTTCATGGTCCCCTGCGCCTCCTTTCCCTCCCCAGTCCAACATCAACTAACTCGGGCTGTCTTTGGATTTGGAAAAGAACCAGGTACTTTCCTCGGTATTTAAGAGAGTTACTATTTTAAAATTCCCTTAGAGAGCTGTGGGCATTTTTATTTCAGTGTCTCCAAGCATCTCTTTTCTTTTTCTGAAGGAGAAACTGCTTACATAATACCCAGGAGCAGACCCTTGGGAATTGCAAGGCTTGTTTGATGGATGTTCTGCAAGAAGAGAAATGCAAGAACCCCTGTGTCCTGTGTGGCCTCCCACGAGGGTCTCAATTGGATATATTTACACAATAGCAGATTCTCAGAAGCATAAATATATACAAGGCCCTCTTTCCAATTGTGAGGAACCAGTAGGAAACAGCACCTAGGATGAGGGGAGCCCACTAATAGCTCAGCCCCACAGAGCTTCCTGAAGGAACAGCTTCAGAGCTCAGCCCCAACTGTCAGCAGAGTCTGCCAGGGAGACAGATGCTGCAGTTGGAAGACACTTTTCTTCAGTTAGATATTTTGTTCTTGTAGATGGCCAACCATGACTCATGGGAGAAACCAGAGAGAGAGAGAGTAAAAGCAGGGAGAAAGGAAGAGTAAATTAATCTTTCTATTAAGCCCTCTTTAGGATCTAGCCATGGTTGTAAATGTCAAGCTGTGGAACCTGCCACGAGTCAGAAGAGTTGTGAAGACAGGTACAGGGCTTATGCCAGGTGATAACAGCATCGTGTCTAACCATCGTGTCTAAAATTAATAACACATTTTCCCAATGATATCTGTGAAAAATAGGATTGCAAAAATTTTCCAATGATGCAGACTTAGGAAGCATGCTTCTAAGGACAGAAGAGGCATGAATCATCCGGCTATGAAGATGGTGTGTCTTCTACAATTCTTTCTATGTCTCTGTGTGTTTATGTGTAACTCTTGTGTATCAAAGATCCCTTATGTTCTCTCTGTTCATTTGCCTATCTCTTCTCCACATGTGCATATGTGTGTGTGTGTGTGTGTGTGTGTGTGTGTGTGTGTGAGAGAGAGAGAGAGAGAGAGAGACATATACATGTATCATACTTACATAGTATGTCACCAGGAGCAAGGGTTTGTTGCTGTACCCTAAAATATCAGATTCCATCTTCATTAATCATTCTGCTCCATATCTGACTCCGTACCTACACCCAGTTGGTTAGATAAAAATGGAATATCTGCTGTTGGAGAGATAATAAAATAGAGTTTTTGTAACTTGTGTCTATTACTAGATTCTAGGTTTCCTTAAAATCTTAAGGAGCTAATAGTGTAGGCTTTCCCTCAGCTTCCTCTATTTTTATTAAAAACAAGAACCCCTTATTTCTTTTGAAAATAAATAAAATCTTGGCATCACTTCCTTGACTCTTGCTGCTGGAGGAAAGGGGACTGAGAACTTTAGACTTTTTCAGAAGTGAGTTACTTCATAAACCTCCTTTGTAGGTCTCAGGCCTGGAATAAGATGTGTTGGAGTGCCTGCTGGCAGCTCCTGTGCCAAACTCTTGATGTGACATTTTTCTGATAGAGTTCCTGAAGAGGTCCTATTAGATCTGCATGTCTCCATAAGTTGGCATGGCAGGTAGCCAAAAAGGTGTGTGTCTGTGGGGGAAAGCAGACTTTTATTCTCCCCACACATAACGGGTGATTTGGAGGGCACTCTAGGCCCTGGAAACCACAGCTGTGGAACCAATTTACAGAGAGTAATTCACAATTGACTTGAGAATGAGCTGGCTCAACTTCTTCAGTCACTGTGCTTGTCTGGCCGGTGTGGAACTGTTTGAGATGAGGCTCTCCACTCCAAGGTCTGCGTGTCTTTCGGCATGTCTCATGTCAAGTGCTAAAAGACTGCCTGTCAATTTGTACCAATACCCTGAGGAACTTTGATTCTTGAAATCCTTGGTCATATTGATCCTGCACAGAAGGTGCTTGCATTTATTCCGAGGCTTACCAAAATAATGATGCTTTTTTTTTTTGTAAGTAATTGAATGGTTTCAGACACTTACTTGTGAATAGACAAAAAAGACAGATGATTCTTATTCAACTGCCAGTAGTTCATTTCCTTTGTCTTACATGGGTATAGTATATGCAAGATCAACTTACAGTTGAATGAACTCTGAGGACATGGAAAAATATGCCTTATAATATACACACATATTATACATGTATAATATGTGTGTATAATATATAGGGGTGTGTGTGTGGTGTGACTGGTTTAAATCAGTGTTCTTGACTTCATTATATATGGACTGGAGTTTTATAATTGCACTCTTTACTTTATAAATAAGAAAATCACTTCCCTCTGAGCTAAGAAGGTGTGCTCAAAAGAATAGGCTTTGGATTGGGTTTTAAACATTTCATTCCTTTGCAGGTTTTTAAAATTTTATTTATTTTATTTCTCCAAGTTACATCTCAATCACAATCTCCTCCCTACTCCCCCCATCCAGTCCCATAGTCTCATAGTTAAATTTTGAGTTGTTTAGGAATTAAGAGGGTGTTCTGGATCTAAGAGGATGTTTTTAAAATGGTGATGTAAGTTAGGATGGAAGCTGAGATGGATATAGAACTTTAAATTCATGGAGATGGTTGCATAGTAGAATGTTAAAGTCAGTTGCCAAATACTTTGCAGTTTTAAAGAGAATCATGTCTTAAAAAATAGGATCATATAAGTTACAAGTAGTTGAGTGTTGGAGTTGGAATCACAACAATTTATATTTTAGTTTATCATAAAATCTCACTCTGTGGGCCAGAATTGACCTAGTACCTATTTTTATATGATTATGAATCAAGAACTTTTTTTAGAAAATAGTTTCAAATGGTTGAAAGTAATCAAAAAAGATTTCATGACCCTTGACAGTTGTGTTAAATTAAACATTCTTTGTCCACAAATAAAATATGGTTATAGTAGATCCATTCTCATTCAATTGTTGTTTTACTAGAACATTTGGGATATCTGTGAGTTAAGAAAATAAACTGTTATTTGAGCCTTGAGAGAAACGCTTTGCTTTCATTCAACTAATATATGGCTTATGGTGATTGAAAGGCAACATGACAAACCCTGTATTCCACATTGTGGATTTTTGTATGGCCTGCCTCTGGCTGTTAATGTTGATGTAGGAAAGAACATAGAAAGCAAAGCAATGGACTGTGTACTTGGGTGAAATGGTGCTGCTCCTAGAGTTGGTTCTATCCTAGATAAGATGCTACCCTCTGAACTGGGAGGGAGACATATTCAAAGAAAACTGCCTTGGCTATGATTTGAACTTTTCATGACTTCTTTGATATGTGGGTGCATTTGAGCTAGCTGCCTCCGCCCTTCTGAAAATATACATACAGCACTTACTTGTGAATTGTTTATCATTCAGTCTGACTTGCCAAGGTATACATTCCTAGTCTTTATTCATAGGTCCTTAGTGCCACTCCTAATCTCCCATAGTCAGGGTGCTTCTTTCCCAGAGAAATCAGCTTCGTTTACAGTTGATCCAGAAGCAAGCATGGGACACTGTGGAGTATTGGTATATGCCTGTGGTTAGAAAAAAATGAACGTGTGCCCTGCAGTTTCATTTGGTACTAATATGCAGAGATAAGACAAACCTCTTCAATATGAGTACTGAACAGATAACAACAAGAACCAATGATACATATTGGACAAACATTCTAAGAATTTTGTAAGTACTCTCTTCTATACTTCTTCCCAGGGGTCTACATAGGCTTTCTATTACAGCAACAGACACATGAGACAATCCATTTAAAAACATGGCAAGTTCATTTTAGCTCATGGCTGAGGATGTTTCCTTTCTTGGTTAGTCAGCCCATTGCCTCTAGGTCTGTGCAGGCACAATATAGTCAGAAGTAAAATCCTGAAGAAGCTGTCATTTAATAGCTAGAACCAAAAGCTAAGAAGAGGAGGAAGACAGAGTCTGAGGACCCTCTTTAAGGTCATTGCCCCCAATAAACAGAACCTGCCATTAGGGAATGGGAAACATATCTTCACATTCCAAGTACTTTGGAGATACTTGTCTAAACCATTGCAGAGTGCAAGGAAGTTATTTTCTTGTTTTTTTTTTTTTACTTTTGAAATTGTTTTTTTTAAATACTTTATTTTTTTTCTTCAAGTTACATCTCAGTCACAAACCCTTCCCTATTCCCCCTTCCTATCCCGCCCTTCCACCCTCTTCCCCCCAGCAGCTTCCCCTCTCAGTCCAACAGATGGTTCCTTCTCCTATAACAGTAAATACTATACAAAACAACAGATATAAATATGTCACATTTATGAGAGTTAAATGGCCCAGCATACCTTCCCAATGTCCAGTTTATACATATTTGGCCCCTGACTTTAACATTCTACTATCTAACCATCTCCATGAGTTTAAAGGTCTATATCTGACTCAACATTCACACCAACTTGCAACACAATTTTAAGAGTAACTTCTTAGATCTATAACAGCCTATTGATTCCTAAACAACTCAAAATTTAACCATGAGACTCTAGCTGTCTATTCTTCAACCACCTCAGAGACCTGAGAGGGATAAATATATCTGCTTATATAGGAAGTGCAGGGCCTGCAGCCTCCAAAACCAAGAAATGACATACCAGTGACTGCCTGGACAGTTCCCATTTTCTCTCCATACATTCCTGCATCAGTCTTCAGCCTTTGGGTCCTGTTTCTCTGACAGACATTTGTTGTAGAGCAGGGATTATGAAGGACCTACCCACCCTGTCATTTTCTTAATCTCATAATTTATAAGAGGTAAAATAAAGGTCAATAAATCTTATATTATTAATCTGGATATTTAAGTGATCAAGTAGAGAATAGATTCCAGGAATGTGTCAATCAAATCTTCTTCTGACCACTGTTTCATGGGTCCCACAGAGACACACATGGTGTAATTTATGTGTACAACATGCTGTGGATAAAGCATATGTGGGTGCCCATTATTTCGAGCTAAAATATAAAAATGGATCATAATAAATGAAGTAGACAATGGAGCCAGAAAGAAGGAAGTTATACTACATGTCATATGCAAATGAGCAAAGATCAGGAAAGCCAATGGATCTGTGAAAGTAAAAATATCTCCATTTACAATTCTGGAAGTTTCTGTGGTCGGTCATCCCATTGCTATTGCTTTTAAGGCTATGATAGTTCATCATAGTTCAGTATGTGATATAGGAAGCCCTGGACCTATAGGTAAAAGCAAAAGAGGAGACGAGGAAGAAGCACACAATGTCAGTGGGTGAGAATGCCAGAATCTAATAATCTATTTAGTCATTGATTCATTCAGCATACTTTGAGGGAGGAGAGTTCAGGGGGGAGCAAGAAGGTGTCCATTGAAAGTATCATGAAGACCCTGTTGCCCATAAGAAAAAAATTTTAAATTTTTCTTTCAACACAGAAAAACATACTGAAAGATTTTAGGCTAATACTGAAATGATGTTTTAAAAAAGCTAATCAGGGAGATGAGAGGGAACAGGGTGCATGATGTGAAGTTCACATAATAAAAATTTTTCAATAAAATAAGCTAATCACCTTCCTTTAAGTCCAAATTATATTTCCTTAAACCTAACTTTAAGATAACATCTATCAAACTTCTACCTTGTACAATCAATGTGTAGGAAATATGTAAAAAGATTATCATAGAAATAGTATGCTAGGATGTAAGTGGCATAAGGCTGCTTTTGCCCAGATCTGAAAACCGAGTATCTGCTTTTCCAACAAAGTTGAAAGAAAAGAAAAAAAGACAGACCTAAGAGTTGAATGTCTATCACACACATTTAGATCTTGATCCAAATTATTAAATTAATTAAGTTATTTATTAGAAACAAATTGGAAAACTAAAGAAATATGAACAGATTAGTGTAATGTTAAGGAGTCGATGTTTTGAATGCAGTATTGTAAATCTGTTCAAAAGTAGAATCCTCTTGATTTTCTGAGAACCCATTTCAGAGAGCATTGTAGATGAAATATTTCTATACTTTGCTACTTTTCTTAAAAGTAAAACGAGAATCAAGGAGGTGGGGTTATAGAGAAGATGGGTCTGGACATGTTGAACGTTCTTGATAAAGTATGCCATCAGATTGTTAATATGCTATATGCACTATATTTAAGACTGTCTCTCTCTCTCTCTGTGAGTGTATGTTTGTGTTTGGAGTTTTCCTTAATTTTACATTTACATTGCATATTGCATTCAGAATGGAGAATAAGGTATCAAGAGTATAAGAGATAACAGATTCATAGATTTCCAGAGGAGAGATTGTAAGGTTGAAAAGGAAAAGGGTTAACAATCTTATATGAGAGGTTATATATGATAGGTATTTTTTAAAAGCTTATTATTTTATCATAAGTATTTGGAGTGTGTGTGTGTGTGTGTGTGTGTGTGTGTGTGTGTGTGCACATACCATGGTTCTCATGCAGAGGTCAGAGGACAGTTTTTAGATGTTACTTCTTTTCTTCCTTTCATGTGAGACTAGTGATCAAACTTGGGCAATCAACATTGGTAGCAAGTGTCTTTACATACTGAGTTACCTCACCAGTCCCACGGGAGACATTTTTGAGGTAAACTCCACAGCTCTCTCTGATATATGGGATATAAAAGCTGAAGACTGGGGTGAAAGCAAGGGTGACCTCTAGGGTTGTAGCTTGAGAATTTATTACATTTACTAAGAAGGAATAGCTGTGGGAGCGCAAAGTCAGAAACACACCTATAAGTCCAGAGCATCTACTGTAGGCAAATTGTCTGGGGCAGGATTTATAGACGATGCACTGTGCATGTAGATAGTTTGCAGTACAAGACCAGCGTGCATATGGAGATAGGTAATGAGCTCATTGATGCAAGATTTGAAAGCCAGAATTCAGAGAAAGGATGGGGATGCCATGCCTTCGAGGAGGAGGAGGAAGCAGGAAGGAAAGGAAGCAATGCAATGAGGATGTAAGAAGCCTGTGGTGGATGACAGACTGGCTGTGGCAGGGCAAAACAAATGTGGAGAAGAAGGACGAGAAGTCCAGTTGTGAGTGTGGACCTTAAGGGCAAGATGTGTATAAGAGCCTATTTGCAGCGTAGACAATATTCTCAACTGAAGTTATAAGAAGATTAGAAAACAACATGGCTAGAGGTGGAACACTGAGCAATATCAGCACATGTATAGCTCAGGCATAGGAAAGAGCGTGATGAAGTCATAATGAGGTAGAAAAGAGCTTCAGTGTAGCAGGGCTTCACGTTGGGTTAGAGTCTGCAGAGGTACATATATGATTTGACAATCAGGACATTGTTGCATTTTAGCAGGATCCATTCTCCAGAAGGTGCAGCTTGTTTTGATCAATCCATTCAAAACCTGGCAACAAGGGGGCTATATTATTTAAGTGAAGACCAACTATAAATTAGGCAGGTTATAAAGAAAAATGTTACAAATATATATATATGTTTTTTGTTTTTGGTTAGGACACTCTCTCACACACAATTAATGCTCAGAAATTCTATTTTTATTAGCCCTCTCCATCATATTATTTGTCAGAAGCTTTGTGTTATAAAGCATGCACTGGAATTTGAAATTGAGGTTGTATTTAAGAGAAATCTGTGATTAGACCCATATAATGCAAACCTCATCTCTAACTTGGACATTTTTCTGTGTGTTTGTTACTGAAAGGAAAACTTGACAAGACTGTAATTGGTAAAGTATTCTGCGTGAAGAAAATAATAGATGTTTGGATCTCGATACAGTCTCGCTCTTTGAGGATATCAGAATTGCTCTGATCTGACGTTTTACTGAGGAATCAAGCAATAAAGGAGAGTAAACATTTCTGAACACTCTAAAGCGATACCTTTTCATGCGATGTTATCCCCAGAACTTGTACAGAGCTTAATTTGAAGAATAAATAAATGGTGGAATCTGTGATTGTCCACCACATAAGAGCTTTTTTTTGATCTCCTAGTTCTTCTCACAGATATTTGCTTCCAAAATTTGATTAGGTGATTTGATTGAGGCAATTTTGGAATTCATTCACATAAAACTTCTCTGGTCACCAGATTCTTGAAAAAAAATAAATAAAAGCCAATCACTGGGTTTTTGTTTTGTTTTAGTCTTGTTTTTTGTTCTATTTATTTGTTTGTTTGTTATTTAAATTTAATGTGCTTTTTAAATCTCTCATAATATATATTTCCTGGTACTAAGTAATAATTTGTTCATTTAGCCAGCATGTTGCATATTTGTCAACTTATTAATTATGGACAGGTTGACTAGATTTTTGCTCTGTAGGATTTTAAAGATAGGAATATAGCTATGGTAAAAGCTACCTCCATACTCAACAAAATTCTAGAAATAGCGTACGTCTACCCACCCCTGATTTGATGAGAGACCCTCAAGCCTTATTGTTATAACTGTAAGCCTTTAATGGGAAGAATTTGACTTTCTTGCCTTTGTGGGTGTGTCTTCATTAAAATTACTGATGTTGGATAAAGGAAAAGAAATTATGTCTAAAAGTACAATGGGTCACTCTCATTTTCTTAGCTCTGATGGGAAAAATGACTCTCAAAGCACTGATATGTCATGTTCTTATTCTCAGTTGTGGGGACACTGATCTTGGCTCTTGATTTCTTTGTGCACCAGGAGGGTCATGACCTACGCTCCTGAAGGAGGCTTGACTGCAGCCATGAGCAACTGCTGCTAGACTCCATTGTGTATAAAAAGCCCTGCCAAGGACTCATCCAAATAGAATTTTTTTTTTTTGATTGACAAGAACCAGGTTAATAGTTCTTAACTTTTGTATAGTCTTTGACTGGGAAAATTAATCACATTTTAGGCCTTTCTGAGGCTAGCTGCAGAATCTTTCCTGTCACATCACATTGTGCATTCTGCTGTCTATGTTAGCATGAGGCCAGTCCATTAGATCAAAGAAATAATATCATCGCATTGATAGTGATGACTGTGTCAAGCAGAAAGCACACAGGATGAGCTCGTTGACAGCCAGACATCAGTTGCCCTTTTCATATTCTTTATTTTCTATAGACAAACCTCTCTGCAGTCTCCAAATGCTGGTTTTATTCACTTTCTCCCTCTCCTGCCTTTACGTATTCAGTGAGTCACTTACAGAAAGAGTTACTTGGTTGAGTTGATTTAATTCATATCATACAAAAATTCCTTTTGCACTATATCGAATTGATTCTATTATTCATAATAACGTTCTACCCTTCTTGTAACAGTAAAATGAGAAGGGACATTTTGGGGCAGTCTCTGGTCAATGTGAAAAAAACTAGTAAAACTGGTCTTTTTAAGGAAAATATCACTGGAGAAACATAGCCATTTCAGAACTCTGAATCACTGAGGAGAACACTTAGTCTAACCCCACAAAGAATGCGGTTTGGGTCTGAAGAAGTGAAGAAATGTGAATAACACCAACAAACAAACAAAAAAACCTATAAATATTGCACTTATCTAACTGAAACAAACCAAATGGTGTTTGATGAATTGTTCAGCTTTTATTTTAAGGTAGAAAATTAATACTAGATTCTAAAATCTTATTCTGAGTAAATATACAAATTCTGATGAATTCTGGCATTCTGGAGTAAAATACATTTAAAGCATTCAAAATGTGTGAGTTATGAGTAATAAGAATGTCTTATTGTTTCAGATAGGATCGTCTTTCCAGTTGACTGAGAGGTCATTGTAAATGATGTGAATTTACCCCCCCCCCACTCCCCATTTGATGTCCCTGTACATAAAATGCAGTTCAGTACAATGGATATATTTAAAATTCTTTCTGTTTGGTGACCTCCTCCCCCACAATAAACCCTCTAGTACTTATTTGAAAATCTTCTTTGAAGTTAATTTTATGAAGATTTCTCTGATTTGTATTCCTTCTGAATTATTGTTAAGCCAAAAGAAAAATACCTGAAAAATTCCAATCTTCAAAGCATACCATTTATTTCATCTTTTGTTTAAATTGGTTTACTTTAAACCATGCAAGTGATACCAAGTCCTTCAAGTTGCTAATAAATTAAACAGACGTGATAAAATCTCGCCATGAATTAATCTAGGGCACAACAGAATTGCAGCTTAATAATCCAGGTGTCTTCCCCCAAGAACACTTATTAAGATACCTTATCACCTCATTAAAACGTCCCTACCAATAAAAACCTCTTCTTGAGTGTTCTTTCCCTTTCAAACTATAATTTGAATAATTGGGGGAAGGGCATTTCCATTATGCAAATGATTTCTGGTACTCCAGTCAGAGTTGCTTAATTGTCAGTGAATAGGTCAGTTTGTATTTGCTCATTAATATTTGAAGTTTTTGTAGAAACCACTTCATAGCACAAATGACAAGCTTCTGTCTTGCAGCATTAGCTTAATTAATTGTGACCAGGAGATCATACTTGCTTTCAACTCTAGGGTGTATGTGTCATTGACAATCACCACTTATCGACCATTGGTAAAGTAGAATTTAAATTTTATATCTTAACATTATAAGAACGATCTGAAGGTGTGTGTAGTTCTGGGGAAAGACAGTTGATAAATCTGCATATGTCTTATTTCTGGAAACAGTAAAAGTGAGTGACTATTGGATACTTACACTGATGATCTTGGTAGAGAAACTCCTTGTTCAGAGGAATGTAAAACACTCCACACACACGTACTCTATCAGATGGTTCATTATTCACACTAAGTGTGTCTAATGAGCATTTTAGCTCCTTATAAACACCTTCAACTTTTGGGCCCTCTTGTTTTCAGATTATCTGTAGCACAGTGTTAATCCCAACTAAGAATCTGAGTCAATTCTTTCACTCAGGAATTGTAATTCATTTTTAATATTAGCCTTAGGGGTGGAAACATGATTGAAATGCATAATAATGTCTTTATTCAAAACCAATTAAAACAACTTCTGGATTTTCCAATGTAATGGGTAATTCACAGCCCTGCCCTTTTCCATCAAAATAGATCAAGTTTGATGTATTGGAAGATGATTTAAAGCTTAGTCATGGAACTATTCCTCAAGAAAGCATTTGATTTCTATTTTTTTTTCTTTTCTGATTGAGAATGTGCTTATTTCTGTGTCCTTAGAAGAAACACAAAACTGCTTTATATTTTTGGCAAAATGCAGGCATAGTTTCTGGTTCTGATTTGTTTTAAATGCAATGTTTTATTTGAACTGTACTGTATTGGCTTTAAGCTAGTCAGTCATTGTCCTCCAGTAAAGGCCCATTTTACAGTATAGACAGAAACGGTCACAAACAATTTTTCGGTGGCAGTGTTAAGTAACTTGGTAGTTTTATTTCACATGTGGCAGGGAGGTGAAAGGAAGCTAGCAAAAGATGCTTTCCATTAATTTTTAATGTACCAGGTAGGTTCACTGACTTACTTTTCAGACATCTTTATGTACAAAGCATAAGGAGGGGAGTGGGCTCACTGAGTGAATGGGTGCATGACTTACCATTTTCGTTCTAGTGGGTTTGTTTGTTAGTAATGAAAGCAAATGCAACGTACTGAAAGGTTTTGTTTTTGTTTTTGTTTTTTTAACAGCCTTTGAGTTTGCAGTATGTGTATTTTAGGTAGTGTGCTGAGCCAGGTTTGAAGGGCCTTCCATTGTTGAATGTCAAAGAACTGTTCCTCAGCTGCACTTGGGCAGAAGAAGCTGAGGAAAGAAGCCTGTCAGACGTAATTTCAGCTGAAATAGAAAGAATTCAGTCGAACCATATTATTCAACTGAAGCTCACCTTTGAACTGACTTTTCTTTGCAGCTCTTTCCTTAAGATGTTTGGAAGACTGACTCAGGATTATTAAATGAATGAGCGAATGAATGAATGAATGAACCCATGAATTCTAAAGGTCAATAAGATATCTGAGGACCAAATCATTAAAAATAAATAAATCAAGGAACAATTTTTGAACAGAACCAAAGATCTAATAAGGACTTGTTAGTTATTGTTATTCTTTTCATAATCAGAATCTCCTCACTACATCAATGTCTCCAAGGCAATACAGCAGTACAGCATGGAGTCTACAAGAGTTTTCTTCTTTCCCTGTCCTTCACTATTCCTACCAGCAGTGTGTAGAGGATTCCTGGAATGCTAAGTATGGCACCTTGAGAATAGGCAGTGTTAAAAATGTAGAGAGTAGATCTGCCTGCCCCCTCAACCTGGGTACCAAATTCTTGCATTTCACTAGTCTGTCAGTCAAGGGAATGCTGGCTTTGGATGGAGATCCATCAGAACAGCCTTTAGAGGATCAGCTAAGTTTTAACCATGATAACGGGCTAAGGCTGTTTCACAGTCTCGGGTTTTGTTTTATTTTTTTTTTAAATTAGTTTCTTTCATTTCTGGTGGGAAAAGAGAAGGAGATAATCTCCTGCTACAAATATGTGCTCTAGGGAACTTTTTTAACTCTGGTATCTCAGATGCTTCATTTTTTCATGAAGGAATTCTTTCTTATTTTGATATCTATAGATGTCACTGGGAAAGTGAAGGCTTGTTTTTGCTTTAGCTGCCCAGACTTTAAGATAATTGTGACAGGACATAGCCTGAAGAATGCAAATACAGATCTTTGATCTTAAACAAGCCTTCTCACCCTCAAAGGGTCTGCAGCTTTGGGTCTCCTATCAAATATATCCTTGGAAACAACTTAGAAGCCTTGACATCATCCACTCAAATCCTTGACATTCTGTCACCCCTTCATGTGATTTTTGCTAAAATGTGGTAACTAAACACCAGATACTTCTTAGGGAATTCGCTTCAGTCGGCTCAACAGGAAAAGTGTTGAATATTGTTTTCTAATATTAATCTGTCACACTCATTAAGAAAGAAAAGAGGAGCCAGTAGCCCCAAGGGCAGATTGTTGTGTTATTAGATGAGGTTACCTCACCAAAAAACACTAAAGGGAGATATTGCTAGTGAGGAAAACAAGGCAGAAAAGGAAAGTCTTTTGAAATAATCCCTAGTTCTGTAACCTAACCTCAACAACTAATAATAGTTAATTATCCATTCACCCAGAAGAATACATATTCTGAACAAGCTGGTATATGTGTATACAGGAATATGTACATGATGTATTTAACCTTGTATAATAAAATCACTTACGTACATAGCACCACACATTTTGTTTTAAAATCTCATGTTATATGAGGCTTCTCTTTTAACTCAATAAAATTTCCAAAGCCATTATTTAATGCTTGTGTAGTACAGAATTTTCTTTGGTACATTTTAATTCAGTTATCCATCGTACCCTACTGATGGCTTCCAGTTTTATAAGAAATGGAGATGCTTACATTTTTGAATATTGTCTTCATAATGTTTTAACATACATGTTTCCATCTCCTGCTGTGTTACTTCTCCAAAGCCCAGGATCACTGTAGATGCAGGTCGGTTGTTTTTTGGATCACAAAAAGAGAAATTCATCCCAAAGGTATTTCCCAGGTCACAGCTAAAAAGGTAACCTTGTTAACTCAGGGGGACCATTTTACTCCAAGTTTTACCAATCTAATGTAGAGAGTTTCTGAAGTTAATTTCTGGCAGGGCATATTAAGTTTTTGCTTCATTGGATTCATTCCTTAATTTATGGATGTCATGTGTGCATAGGCCAACAAAAGTAGAAAAATGAAAGGAGAAAAGCTGCCCGGGTTCTCTGTTCACTTTTTCTTTACTACTGCTCTAGGTCTAACACCCTGTCAAACCCCGTATAAATAACCAAAATCTATATAAATCTGGTAAAGATGGAAGATAATAGATTAGTACAGGCTTGTACTAATTAAATCAAATAAATAAGACTCCCCTGTTTAAGCCCACTCCCAAGTTGAAAGTCTTATTCAAACTATTCCCCAGTGTGCTGGCCCCAGCATTTAGCTTTCACAGCCTACGTGACATGCAAACAAACACACATCTGGTTTAAACTTTCACTAGTGTATGATACACTACCAAATTGTGGTGCAGACAGTTATTTCCACCTTTTTTGTTTCCGTGGCTTTAGTGCTCAGTATCCTCTGCTTCCCCCGAGAAGATACCTATGCTCCTAGAGCTTGGGAACCTGCTCTATAATCTCAGGAGCAGGCTTCAATGGAGGACTGATATGCACAGGGATCTTTTGAAGACAACAATGAATCTGACTGTGAATCTCAGTTACCTACTATGGATTCTGTGGATCTTCCTCCCAATTCCTCCCTTTTAACTTCCCATATGGTTTTCCCCAAGGCACATCTCAATAAACCATTTTTACAGAAATCCTGAATCAGGGCCCACCTGCAACCACACAGTCTCAGATCATCTAGAATGCCATTGTTTATTTCTTGATCATAAACCTCCCCATAGTTCACAGTTTGTGCTCTTGCAACCTCTCCTCCAATGTCTAAACTTGTAGACCCATACATACATTTGTTTATTTCTCTCTCTCTCTTGGTTTTTGAGACAGGGTATTTTTGTTGTTGTTGCTGTTGTTGTTGTTTGGTGTTTTGTTTTGTATGTAGCCCTGGCTGTCCTGTAGCTCTGTACACCAGACTGGCCTCAAACTCAGAGATCCACCTGCCTCTGCCTACCAAGTGCTGGGATTAAAGGCATGTGCCTCCACCACCAGATAGAGAAAATTTTCTCTTGAAGTCAGATTATTAGGGGGTAGTTGATGTCGTTTTTAAAATACTAGGTACAAAAGAAATAGACATAATCTGTACTCATTCAAAAATGGAGAGAAGTGTTTGCTTTCCTACAATTTTTGCATCACTATGATTGTTAGCCTTTTCAACATTTTTATTTATTGATTCATGTTTATTGGTTTGGAGACCCAACTCAGGGCCTTTAGCAATACTAAGTACATATAAGCTTCCTCTCAGCCCTATTTTTAGTTGCTTTTCGTGTGATGACATTTTCAAAAGTGTTCTTTTGCTGTTTGAGTGTTTACCTGATTGCTAGAATCGTCATATCTACTCTGCTGTGGACTATCAGTTTTATTATGAGAGCTAGGTTTGGCCGTTTGTGGTAAAGTTGTAAATAGGCCATTTATTTCATTTGCCTTTTTTCCCTCTTTGGGTGGGTGGCTTTTTACTAATATAGTTGTAGAGTATGTTTCTTTTGGGACATCTGACTTCGGGATCCACCTGCATGCTGAAAGCATTTTCTTCAGTTGTTCTTTGTTTGGACTTTTACAAATATTGTCACTGTCACCTAGGAGGACAGGCAGATAGAAGTACTGAGGCAACTTTTAAGCAGGCATGCGCAGATTGGACACTGGGCCCGCCTGAGCGGCTCTCAGTGTATTGTGGTACACATTTGTGAATCATACGCATCACATCGTTCTTATTTGGGTCAACGTGCGCAACTTGAGTGGATGTAGACAGTCCTATTTATAGGCTGGTGCTTTAGGGATCCCCACAACAAAGCTGTTAACATCGAACCTGCAGGCTGTCCCACTTACAGCTCCACGTTTCCACATCGGGACATGAAAGGAGGAAATGGATCAGAAGCCTGGCTGTCCAAGTATGTGGTTAGGAAGCACGTGTAAGAGAAAGTGAGAGGATCGGCCTTGTCGCCATGACTTCCAGACCAGCTCATTTTCACCTTCGGCAGAGACATGAGCAACAGAATCACAACTTAGACTTAAAATATCTGTTATGTTGGTTCATGTTGATAAAATGATAACACACACACACACACACACACACACACACACACACTACACAGCACACACACTACCACACTCCTCCATCCTCTCCTGTGATTCATCTGAGCAAAGAAATAGCATTCTCTCTTCCACTTTCCCTGTACACCTTTCCCTTTCTTTCAGAACCATTGTTTTTCCCATGGTGCTATGCCTCCTGGCTAATGTTTAATCATCACAAGTATAAAATATTTACTGCCCAAAACAAACAAATGACTACATAATTAACAGACTTTCCGTGAAGTACACTTTTTCCCTTTAGAGTAAGGTGTTACATGCCCAATTAATAATACTTAACGGGAGTATTTCCCGATCTGGTTTTTCGCCCTAGAGATAGAATAATTATATGACATAGTCCCAGGTTTATGAAGATAACCTTTTTAATCTCTGAATTTCTCAAAATTTCTGCAGCCCTGGGGTTATCAAACTTGCTTTTTATTGATCTCTGCATTTCAACTCATCCACATTAAAAAAAAAAATCCCCTGATCACAGGGAAGGAGCAACCTGAAGATATATATGTTTCCCAATTAAAGCTTAAATCTCATTCCTTGCAATTGCCCTTCTGAAATGTTGGAACCACAGAGTGAAATATTTTTAACTTTTTCCATCCATCACACTGGTTTTTAGGTTGCTATTAATGTCATCCAGAATTGGGAATATTTTTCACAGAGATTTCTACTACACTTTTTAAATGGGCAACCTAGTACTAAAGATATCACTGAAATTTATCCCAAAATGTAATTGAATTTTCTTATTGGTTTTAGAAGACAGTTCTTAGCAGTTCACTTCACACATAAACCATAGCAAGTAAAGAATATGACATAAGCTGTGATCAAAACCATGGTACAATTTTACAAAGCCACTGAGATGCTAGCCATGTGGCACTTTAACAGGCACCCACTGGGTATGGAAAAAGGGTGGCAGTGCCATGTAAGAATGAGCAGAAGGATACCTTAGGCAAGTAATTTCTTATTTCAAAAGATGAAAATGATGTCTTCCTTGGAGACCTTATAAAAGTTCCTTTTCAGCCCTCTTGTTGGTTATTTTAGTGACTCTCACATTTGTTTAGAACAAATGGTTTTTACTATAAAAATTAACCAAGTATTTTATGTTCTTCTTTTTATTATTTTTTATTTATTTTTATGTACATCTGTTGTTTACCCTACATATATGTCTGGGTGAAGGAGTTAGATCCACTGGGATTTGAGTTACAGAGAGTTGTGAGCTGCCATGTGGGTGTTGGGATTTGAACTGAGGTCTTCTGGAAGAGCAGCCAGTGCTCTTAAACACGGAGCCATCTCTCCATCCCCTCATGTTCCTCTTTTAAGTTATTCTAAGTGAGAACACAACCCCCTCTTCCTCCTGTGTGTGTGTGTGTGTGTGTGTGTGTGTGTGTGTGTGTCCTCTTCCTCCTGTATGTGTGTGTGTCCTCTTCCTCCTGTGTGTGTGTGTGTGTATCCTCTTCCTCGTGTGTGTGTGTGTGTGTGTGTGTGTGTGTGTGTGTGTGTGTGTGTATCTCTATGGTTTATTCTACACACTGGTCTTGGCATTCAGGATTTGGAGGATCCTGGTCCTGTGAATAGGACAATTTGAGGTTATCCAGAAGCCCCTTCTTCCTATTAGGAATTGTGATCTGTTGATTTCTTTGATGGTCAGATGACATGCATCATGATTTCACATCTTATGGAGAAACTGATGTTAGTAGTGGGCATATAAGGCACAATATATGGTTTCTTACTAGATTTTTCCCATGGTTAGTAGAGGAACAAGAAGCTATTGGCATTTTTCTATTGGTTATGAGTTATCTGAAGCTTTATGCTAATGCAGCCCTTACACACACACACACACACACACACACACACACACACACACACTAAATGCTTTCACTTCATTTAGTTTCTGACCTTAGATCTGAACCACCAGGATATCTTTCCTGCCGTAGGGGGAAATTTTTTTTTGGCATAAACCACAGAGGTTCTGCTGGCCCTTTTCTATCCTTCATTGTAGAGAATCTCTGTAATGCCCCACATCAAGCACCCAGAGTGAAAAATGGTTAGAGATGATGCCACTGTCACTTCTGAAGATGTTGACTGCCACAGTTCTCCATCCACATTGTCCAGTGTCTGTATCTACCTGCCATTTCAACACATATCCATGAAATAATTACAGCTGTGCATCCCTTCTCTGCTTGAGTTCATAATCTATGGAGGCTACAGATAATAGACACCTGTTAATCATGATGGTCCAGCCAGAAGTAATGTTTCAGGGATAATAAAGCCACTGTATGTTTGAGTAGTAGAGGAGGAGAAAGAGTCCATTATAGTCATGAGACAGCCTCTGAAGGAGGAGAGTCTGACCTGACATGTAACTGATAAGAACAAAATACAGGTATTCTGGGGAGGGTTTATGGGCGCAGGGACTTGGGCAGTGGTGGGTAGTCGGGTAGTACTTGCACTGTACAAAGATGTCTGACTGTCCTCTGAGGAACATGGATACATTGTCTCAGAAAATTAGAAGAACTTAGGCTAATTCTTTTGCCTAACCATATATATCTGGTAGTTCCCTGTCCAGCAGCATGGGTGAATATGGTGCATGTGAGTTTGTGTGTGTGTGTGTGTGTGTGTGTGTGCGTGCGTGTGTGTGTGTGTGAAGGTACCTTTATAGACTACCAGTTACTTTAAGTAAATTAAATATTTAATGTTGGTCTGTTTTAGAAACAGGAAAAAAGGCTGGAAGTAACAGGAATACTGTGGTGTGTATTACCCACATGGTCAAGGGCTAACCATTTCCTAAGAGGCCAGACTGGATTACAATACAAACAGTCTATTGAATGGTGTTTGAGGGAAATGTTATATAACTTTCTATAACTATTAGAATGTTATAGAAAGGTTATTCTGATGTGGGAAACAGAAAGAAGCTTACTTGAACTGAAAAGTAAAAATAGAAAGCAAAAAAAAAAAAAAAAGATTCAAGATAGTTTTTTGACATTCAAAGCCCTTGTCCATCCTCCTTCTATTCTGACTTGAAAGATTTCTGATGATGAATTCCAATGACCTTGATTTCTCCAAAGACAATCCAAATATTTACCATCTGTAAAATTCTGTGGTATAACAAGTCAGTAATTGAAAATGAACAGACTGCCTTTAGAAAACTTCCATTTCCTACCTCTCCCATCTAGTGCCTAGATGGACAATTCTTTTTTTTTTTTTTTTGGGGGGGGTAGCAGGATTCTGGATGGATGGAAACTCATCAACACTGACAAGTTCAAATGGAAACTGGAGGGAATTGGTAGCTTTGAGCAAGATCTAGAGAAGCCATGTCTAGCTCTGTTTGTAGTTGATAGGATTGCTAATTTGAGACATTCTTAAGACCTTGATAAAGCCTTCCAGTGCAATGGCACATGTGGGTAGATGGTGACTAGGTTCTTGTGACACAGCCCAGTGGCTGTCACACTGACACATCCAGTCCTTTGAAAGGTTAGTGATGGCAAAGTCACCTGAATTATAGCTAGGTCCTCGTCACCACCTTTATGACCAAGATAGAAGCACAATAGAAAGGTTTATTTTGTGAGGAGAAGGCAGTTAGCAGGCCCTAGGCATCAGTTCCTGGTGTCTCATGTGATCAAAGATAATCAATGCATTTCCCCAAATGATCATAAGAAGACCTAGATGTACGATTTGAGGATGTAAAATATCATTGTTCTGATTGGTATTGTTTATTGTTGATTCTTGCAAGGTAGATTTTAGGTTTAAAATAGAGGGGGAAGAGGGAAATGTTGATCTCCTCCTGGTCCCAAGGGAAGGAAATCAAAACACTGAACAAATCAGACAACAAGATAAGCCCACCCACATTAAAGCAGGATATCTTCATTTGCCCCCCCCTCCATCCTCGTCTCTGAAGAGGACTCTGGGAAGGCAGAAAAACAGATCCACTAACAACCACTGCCATCACTCCACAGAGCCTGACACATAAAAATAAGCACACAGAACAGGCACTCCAGTGGGAACAGATGTGGCTGCTTAATTTAGCTGCCCTGACCAGGCGATTATGGGAATTAAATCTGGTCCATTTCATTACACCAAATATCTGAGTATCCAATGCTGTTCAGCCTCTATGAGCTAACACCCAAGACCAGGGGAAGCTGAGCTCTAGCAATCTCAGAACTGACTTACATAGTCTGCCTCCAATAAATGTTCCTGCCATGTAAGCCTAAATGGATCCTCCCCCTTCTGTTTAAAAGGATGCATCAGAATGATTGTGGTTTTGGCTTGTGATCATGCTGTCTGCTAAGAGGGTCTAAGATTTTTGTATAAGCCACTCTATAAATTTCTTCTGTTTTAACACAAGCCATTCTTGTGTGCAGCTCATTGTGTGTAGAGTAAGAAGAGTGTTGAAATACTTCCCAGCACACATGAGGTCCAACCACCATTTTTAATTAAAGAATTGAGTGACTAATTGATTCTATTGTTTTCCCATTACATTCTGAAAATCCAAATATTTTTGCTTGCAGATCTTTTTCCTGTAAAATGCAACACTCTTCTAAAATGTGATGGCTATGTGGGGGATATAGTAATTCCTTTTCAGTTTTGGCTTTGAGTAGGGACACTTTACGATCATCTTTAGATTTTACTAGGAGTTGTAAAAATTCTTTCCATAATGATAATTTTAGCATGTGGGGGTTTGGCTGAGGTTGCAATCTGGAAATCACATTTAAACACCAGCACTTTTTACAGTAAAATGCAAATTCCTAAGCACAGTTCTGTGATGTTTAGGAAATATTCATGTGCATTCCAGAATGGCTGAGGGTCGTTTTAGTTGTGGATTATATATAAAATAAATCAGAGGATTTATTTTAAATTATCAGAACATTTTAATTCTATCAAATACATGATTATGTGTGTGTGTTTGTATGTGTGTGCATATGTACATGGACATTAATGTTCTGTGAATGTGTGTAGGTACATAGAGGCCCGAGGTAGCATTAGGTATAATTTCTCAGGAACTCTTTCACTCATTTATTAAGACAGAGTCTCTTGCTAACCTAGAGCTAGCTGCTAGACTGGCTAGCCAGTGAGCTCCAATGATTGGCCTATCTGACCACCCCTGTACTGGGATTATAGGCTGATGTACCCACGCTTGGTATTTTACACAAGTTCTGGGAGTCAAATCGTTAACCCATGCTTGTATGCAACCCACTGAAGCTACCTTCTCTGCTTTGCATCCATGATCTCTTGGAAGTATCTATAAATGCATTTGTTGTTCACTGAGCATCTTCACTTCTGACAATGACTGCCTCTCATGGGTTGAGTGAAAGCCTGGACAGTATGATACACTGTTTCCCACTGGCCATGTGGAATCAGTGAGCTGCTTGGACAAAATGTGAAATGCTTACCTTTGCCCTCAGGTGATTTGCTAACTCGAGTGCTGGGTTCTGGGTCTTCAGAGTACTTATTCCAGTCACTCTCAGCATGTTCACTTTCCTGCGGTTTTTGTGCCACTTTTCTTTCCCTCCTCTACAGTGACTAATCCTAAGAGGGGAATTGCAGGGTTGGTGTGGCATCTTCTGCCTTTTCTAGAGCATCCTCAGTGTCCACAGCTAGTCATAGTGACCAGAGCCAGAACCTATTCCTCCTTTTTTTTTTTTTTTTGCCTCATTCCTCTTTCCATAGGAAAGTTACAAACTCACACCCAGAGAATTCCCCATCACTGAACAAAATAAAACTGAGCATGTGGAGTGAGCTTACCAAGTAATAGCTCTTCCCAGCCCTAACTTTTAGGTTGAGTTTTTAGGTAGATATATTTAAGATGCTTCCTTCTGACTAAGGAACAAAATGTCATCTATACACATAATGGAATAGTATTCAATCTTGAAGAAATAATTCTGCAATATATGACAACATGGGTGAACTTTGACATTTTGTAAGGTAGATTAAGGCAGTTACACAAATGCAAATAATGTTTGCTAGCTAGTTTGATTTTCCCCCTTCTACTCTATTGTTGGTTTCTTGTCTTTGTTTTTGTTTTGTTTTGAGACAAGGTTTCTGTATGTATCCATAGCTGTCCTGGACTCACATTGTAGACCAGGCTGGCCTTGAACTCATAGAGATACGCCTGCCTCTGACTCCTGAGTGCTGGGATTAAAGGCGTGCACCATCTTTTATTTATGCCCGGCCCTTCCCCTTCTATTTATTCATCCTGCTTCCTAATTTTACATGGTCCCAGACTATTTTTCCTACTTTTCAAATAGTTTGGGGCAAAACACATTATCTTCAGGTCTTGTTACAGATGGAGTGACTGCTCACTCACAGTCTGTTGTGAGCAGAGATGTAAAAGAACTCAGCTGAGACTCAGAAAAAGGAGGAGAAGGTGCCTGGTTTGGGGTAATTATCATTGCCCATTTGTTTTTGTTTTTGTTTTGTTTTAACCATGCAGAGAAATGTAATTTACTTAATGATGGTCCTTGCACTTGGTTCCAACTTCTTTTTTTTATAATTTATTTTTTATTTCTTCAAGTTACATCTCAATCACAATCCCAACCTACTCCCCCCTCCAGTCCCACCCTCCCACCATCTTCCCCCTTTACCCCCCCCATCCTCTTCCCTCTTTTTTTTAACTTTAAGGTATATCTTTTTCCTCCCAACAGCTCCCCCTTTCAGTCCAACAAATGGTTCTTTCTCTTATAACAATAAATACAATACAAAGCAACAGAAATAAATGGGCCACAATTATGAGAGTTATATGGCTTAACATACATTATCAATGTCCAGTCCATATGTATTTGGCATGGTTGAATTAGTGGCAAGCCTATCTCTTGGCAAGAAAAACCCCTTGCTTCAACTGTAGACAGAATGCTGTCCAAAAAGGACAAAACTTGGAAGCAGGTAAGTCGAAGGCCTAGCTCTGCCAAGACAGGGTAGGTAAGTCCTTCATAATTCCTGCTCTACAATCTAACTTCTTTTAAATCAAGAGCCAGCCAGTTAGCTTATCTCTGATCTTAAGTGTCAGGGTTGAATTTGAAACAATGCATTTTAGATGAAGTTTTAAGGTCATTTGGGTAACCTTGGACAGGGGATTCTGTCTTAGCCTTGTGTTTCCTATGAGTAGAAAGAAAGCAGGTGCAGCATGGTTAGTCTGTGGACATGGACAAGGGTCGGTGATACAGAACTTCCTCATCTTTGTTTCTTGGGATGCAAGTTCCTATGGGTAATATGGAAGCATGGCAGAACTCCACCCTGAAAAACTTCTTCACAGTGCAGAAGCTACACATGGGCTCAAGTTGGGCAATCCATGCAGGAGCTTTAGGTTGAGAGTATATACCCTCCATGCATACTAATACACATGTTCAATCCAAAGCTTTTAAAATACCTGAATTGCTAAACAAATGAAATTCCTATAGTTCATATATTATAGCTCTGAGATTTTAGAATTCATGGTTTTAAATGATTAGATTATATATTTCCTTCTATGTCATTAAAAGTCTATTCTCTGTAATATGAATGCATATAAAAGTTTGTCTTTTGTAATTTCCCAGCATTCTAGAACCTCTTCTCTCAAGTTAGGTAGGCTTTTACGTGTTTCCGTACCCTCCCTAATGTTACTAACACGGTAAGCTGTTGGTAATTGAGGCATATTAATGCAATAAAGGTAGAAGTAAGGAGCTGAGAAAACAACAAAAAGCTTGGTCACTAGCAACTGACCAACATATGATTATTATTTTCTACAAAGAAGCAAAAACTGTGGGTGTAAAATAACATTGGAAAATCCTTTAAGGTTCTTCACATCCTCATAATATATTCTTTCTGTAATTATGAAATGTGCAGGTAGAGAGGTATAACAATACACTCAATCACCTTCATTAACCTTAAATGAGCTACAATGCTTATGAAGAGACACGTGTAGTCAATTTCCCTGAAATTATATATCACAGTCCCTGTCACTCCAAACATAAACTAAATCACTTTAAGTTTTTCCTTGCAATGTGTCCTTGTTGTATCCACAAGAAAGAGGCAGACACTCATTCCTGCTCTGCAGACAGCAATAAAACTAATCAGATTGCTTGAGAGCTAGCTAGAGGGACATCTCACTTGTTCCTTTAAAAAAATAAACTTTAAAGAATATGAAATGCAAATCAAATATCACCTTTGAATCATAAAATGAAGAAATTAATAACTTCTCATTCTCATCACATTGTATCCATTTGCTTCCATCATAAACAATAAATCATGAGAAATAATTTAATGGTAGGCCAGTAACTTTTCATTCATGTATTGTGTTCACATGTAGAGAATTGGAACCAGTAGCTGATGGCAGTGTGAGATTTTCTCAATGTGATCCCTTGAGCTCCATCATGGCTATATGAAATCGTAGAGCAGGGGAGACAGACCACTGACCAATATAAACAAGTGAACAAAAATGTAAACACGAATTGACAATTTAGAAAAAAAAAAGCTTTTGGTCCTGGGGTTTGGAAAACAGAACTCAAGGATTCAGGGATGCTAGCCAAGTGCTTTATCACAGAGTCACATCCTTAGGCCAGAGTTATGTAAACTTTTAAGAAAGCATTTAGGCCTTCTGCGTGACCTCTAATCCTAGTTGCCTTGACCATCCTGTAAAAGGACCAAATACTGCCTTCCCAGGACACTTCAAAAGACCACGAAAATTAAAGTAAATTATTCCTGTAAATGCACTTTGTAATCTATTATGGTACAGAAATGAAGGATTTAAAATTCCTGATGTAACTTTTCACATAAAACAAGGCATAGAGGTGGATTGACATGGGTCAAGTCTGGAAAAGTGACTTGCTTTGATTGGGGTAATAAATTATATAACTGAGGTAAATTTACTTAAATTATGACTGCAGAACCAAAATACAGTCCTATAGGAAATTAGGTTAAGAATTTAAAGTGCTACAAATACCGGTGTTAATTTAGTTTCCCATTGCTTCATAGAATGCACAGAACATAAAACTCACAGAGCGACTCATAAAGCCAAGGCTGCCCTTTATTCTGCATGGACAGGCTATGCTCTCACCTTTGACTTCTGGCAGGTTTTAAGGGAGAAATGATTTTAAAAGTATATTTATTTTTATTCTGTGCATGTCAAAGGGTAGCATTGCCCTTACTCCTTAAAAAATGTTATTATTTGGTGTGTGCAAGGTATGTCTCTGTGGGCACGTGTGTGGATGTCAGAGGGCAGCTTTGTAAATCAGTGCTCTGTCACTTTTTTTTCATGTGGGCTGCATGGGCTGAAATCAGGTTTTCCAGGCTGTGCTAAACGTGTTCTTACCTATTGGACTACCTAGAAAGTTCTGATGGTCTTACTGTATCTGGCAATTATTTTGGTCATGGATCCAGGCTTGACTCACATGTCTTAATCACACCTTTCTGTAGTTACCTAGACTTGCTTACTTCTGAAAGGCTCTTTATCTATGAATTTCACCTCCTTATGAAAAGATAATATGGTAAGTATTCTTTGGAATCAGAATACAGAGGTTAGTTAGAATTCTGGTTCTACTGTTTGCTCTCTGTGTGACCCAAAGCTGTGTGGCAAAATGTTCAACCACTATGGTCAATAACCAAAAGTTTTACATGTAAGGTGGTCCCCACTACAAATCTGAGTCATACTTATGCTGAAATATTAGCATTTCAACATTAAGGCAATGCCTTTGCATGGCCATTTGTGTAATGCAAAGTGATAACTCACTTTATTTGATATCTTTATAAAAATGAGTAGTAACTCTCTCCTAAATTTCAGAAGGTTTTGTGTTAGAAACATATTATCTTTTGGAAACTCAAATATCTAGTGTAGCTATTCTTTGCTAAAAAGTATAAGCTGGACAGGTGGCAGTCTCCTATTCCCACAGAGTTATTGGGTTTGTACACTCCATCCCTTCAAGCCCCTGCTCAGTCACTGTCTTGAGACAGGGTGGTCTTATTGACCACTGTGTGTATGCCAGGCTAACTGGCCCACAAGCTCCCACATATTCTACTATCTCAATCTTGCATCTCACCATATCAATGTTAATATAACAGGCATGCAACATTATGGGTCCAGTTGACCCTGATTCAGGTCATAGCAAGCACGTTAACCATTGAGACTTTTCCTAGTCTTTTTTCTTTTAATGCTTATGTATTACGTCAAGTTACATCTCCATCATAGTGCCTTCCTTCCACCCCTCCCACTCCTCCAATGTGGAGTGTCCCTACATATCAGCCCCTCTCAGTTCAACAGTCATATGAGGACTATGAGCTTCCTCTTGCACTGGGGGCCTACATGGTAGCTTTTCCTAGTCTTAAAATAGTAGTTTTAGCCTTCTGCACAATGAGGTCCAATCCAAGGACAATAATAATTCTTACTCTCTCTTGTAACTAAACTTCATTAGCAATTTGCAGCTTCCAGTATTTTAATGCATGACATTGTGTGGTGGTAAAAAATGAAGTGGAGGATATTACCTTACACTTGTAAATTCAAGAATTATGCTTGGCTTAATATATGAAGAGCCTTACTCACATTATACCTGTCACAGATGAGGAAGCTGTATGCCTGGATGGATATAATCCTTTTATTGGTTTGTGTAGACACAAACCATCATAGTGTTATTTAAAACTCTGTTGAGATTCAAAGAAATTAGATGTGATATTAATATTATAAATTCAGCGTGAGTGCAAAAGTGTAGATAATTTCCAAAGCAAAACTCCATTTAATAAAAATGTCATTCTTTTGTCCTTGTGTCCCTTAAGGATGACTGCATATATTTGCATTGTTGACCAAAATTGCACAAGAATGTGAGAGTCAATGAATTAAAATAGTTTCTTTCCAAAACCACTCTCTGTTACCATTTTACTAGTAAGCACTCCCAAGCCAGCATATCTCTGGTAATGCACCCACATGTCCAAAGTAGAAACTGCCTCTGCAAAAGCATCCAAGCTATTATCTGGGAATAATTGACCCACATTTTTATTATGTGTAGAATCTGGATGAAACTATGCTTTTCTGCTTCGCTGTTGGTCCTGAGAACAGTATTTGTATAGTGGCTTTTTGTCTGGTCAAACACTTAATGTTTACTTACAAAATGTAATTTATACAATAAGACTAGTAGGAAGTATCATGAGAAAATAAGTACAACTAGATTCATTAATTTATGAAGAAAAACACAAGTCTAGCAGTCACTCAATAAAGAAATGACTAGATACATTTTAATGTGTCTACCTTCCAAGTAGGCTATTCACCAATTAGCCATATTAGCCAAGTGCTTAGATCCAATTAGCCATAAGAACAGAAGTTTACCTGCTTGTGTGTATGTATGTAAGTATGAATCAATGCTCTAATTATTTCTTATGAATTTAGTCAATAGCTCGAAGAGTTTTTAAACTTACCTCGTTTTCAGTAAATCACCACCAGAAAGTTAGAGCATCATGGTTATGTATGCTTGTTAAATGTTATAAGTGAGTTGCTTTACTCAGAAAAAAGTTATGGTCCCCTTGGTTTTTTGTTTTGGTCCTTGTTCTAACTGTGGAGCAAAACAATGGATATTACAAAATGGACCACCTTTTAATTATGTGTAGAATCTGGATTAAACTATATTAAATCTCTATTTTCATGGAGATTACATTGTAGTAGTAACTTGGAATTAGAAAAACTAGAAGTTGTCAAGCAAGGAACATCTCATTGCAATCTGTGACTTCCTCTTTCCAAAGATTTCAACATCTTCTCACTGTAGGCAAAAGGAATTTAAATCTCTTCACCATTAAACCTAAGTTCTGGGTACAGTTTAGAATTGTTGGAGCATCTTTGAAAATACTAGTGCACACAGGTCTAGCCCAATGGGTTATCTCATGGACTCTGTTGACATTAATATGCATAAAAAGCTTCCAATAAATAACTGCTAATGTTGAGAAACACTGAATTAAACTTGGACAAACCAACAAAATATAACTATACATTGTCCTCTGGCCACATTCAAGAAGTAAGGTGCAACATAATTTTGATACTATATTCAATCCAGTTGTATTGAAGATATCACCATTTAGCATACAATGAATACAAAATTTAAATATTTTAAATTTTTTTCATACTCAATTTTTGGAATGTAGTATGTAGTACATTTCAGAATTAGGACATGTTTTTATTTCAGTGTTTAATGTTCAAGAGAAGTCCTTGAATTATATTTGGAGTGTATAAAACTTACATTTGAGCCTTAAGTATGGGAGTTGCTTTATAGATATATTCTTTAGACTGGGCCCTACAACTCTGCATTTTAGTCAGTCATAGTTTTCTGTAAGGGTCTATGCTTGAGGCAAAGAGGTGAGTAGTGAGGACTACAGTTATTTGTAGATATAAGGACAAATAATTAGAGTGATATTAGAGATTATTCTGGTTCAGTAAAGTCATGATTATATATCCTTCTCGGAGATCTATGACTTCACTAGCCATGAGTATTTGGCTAGGTGTCCAGTACAAGGTATGGTTTCCCTCTTGTTGGGTGTGTGTTAGTCCAATTAGAGAGCTGTTGGTTACCACCAAGAACATTGTGGAATAGGGATTAGAAAACTTATAAGAGCCAGGGGGTTATCATGAGACTGTGTCACCTGTTTGATTGCCTAAGCATGAACTGAACCAGGACAACAACAATAGACATGTCAAAGGGGATGGGAAAAGTCCGCATGGCCTCCACTACAAGTAATTAAGGAATGCTGAGAATGGAAGATACAGTCTTTCCCAGGGAAGAGTACACCAATTGGTTGTCAAATACCAAATGGTCAGCCCTGAAAACATCCATACAGGTAGCATTATTCAGTTTGAGCAGTTAATATTTAGGAATATATATGTATATGCGTCTAACAACAGTTGATAAAAGGAGGTTATGAATTTGAAAAAGAGCGAGGAAGGGTATATGGGAGGGTTTGGAGGGAGGAAAGGGAAGAGGAAATGTTATAATTATCTTGTAATCTCAAAAGTTAAAAAAAAAATGAAAAGAACAAAACCAAAAACACAAAACCTCTTACAATTGAAATGGTAAACTTTCATAATCAAGCTGTTTATAGCAAATTTAAAAGTTTTCCAATAGCTATATTGAGTAGCATCTGAAAATCTGATTACAAATCCATACAAAACAAGACAGAATGAAACTGAGTTTTGTTTGTGAGGGTTTGGTGCCTTCATCCCCACTTTGATTGTATGGAGTTGTAGAATGGTTCATGTCTACTACTCTGTGTTCCGTATTCTTTAAATAAACATAATATTGCTACAGAACTATGATTAGATTTCAATGTGAAGAAGTTGATCAAGTACCTGCCAAGATGACTGCTATTCAGTATGCTTTTAGTTAATTAATTCTTTCTCTAACCCTACACCCCTCTTCCTGTCTCAAACTAAGCAACCCAGCTCCCTTAGTGGAATTACTATACAAAAGAAAACATAAGATAAAAATCGCAGAGACATTCCTGTCTCTATCACTTTGCTTAAGCTGATCTTTCTAAATTCCTTCACCTCATCCTTCTCTTGTCACCCGTCTTGTGCACAAAACTCACCAGCAAAAACGTGACCCAAATATGCTTTCATAACTTTTAGAATGTTTGACTTGGTGACACTAACCTATATAAATATTATATATTCTTTGTCTAAGAAAGCAGTTGCATGTTGGTTGCCCATAGGGACAACCCAGTTCATAATCCTGTTTCGTTGTGCCAAATGCAGTTGTGTGTGTACAGGGTTAAACACTCAGTTGCGAACATTTAAGAATAAGCACCTGGGCCCAACACTTAGATCTGCAGTTTCTTCTGAAGGAAAGTGGAAGGAGTATAGTATACAAGACTCTGTGTCCATGTCAGGATAGCTTGGGAGGCTGACACTGTCCCTTTCAATGGTCCTGTGTTCTCGGGTGTCTAAGTTCACCATTGCCTTTGTTTCTACTTTGAAACTGTTGCTGTTCTTCCTCATTAGTTGTTACTTTTTATCACCCTGCACTAACAATTTCATTGTATTGGTTGCCACGACTTTTCTGTTCAAAGAAAACCCTGCAGTGTATGAATTCTGCTCTGTTCAAAGAAAACCCCGCAGTGTATGAATTCTGCTCCATTTCAATATTAAAGCTAGACTCTACATCCCCAGTCTGTGTTCAAAGAACCTACGGCTCCCTAACCTAAACTGACAAAGGATTGCTTCCTTCTCATTCCAGAAGCTCTCTAGTGGCTTTCCAAGTTAGAGTTTAAATGTTTCTATGACATGGATTAATAGGTGGCCTGCAATGTGATTTTTGACTTAGAAATGTTCTCATCAACTCAAAACATTAGTTTTTTCTTTCTTTCTTTCTTTTTGTAGATTAGTAGTAACATAGTGAATGAGCTTCTGGGAGTAGAAGCTTTTGTTACTCTTCTAACAGATCAGTGGCATACTAGTGACAACATGGGCATCCATATAAGATACCAAGCAAGAAGAAATTGTCACATATCAACTTTGTTTTTGGTTGAGTTCAGAAGAGTTTATATGTTGTTCAGTTCTGAAGTGACTTCTGAACTTCAAGATTCTCATACCTACTGAGAAAGTTTGGAATATGATTTTATTCTGTTAAAAATTATTTTGCATCTTCAAATTTTCAGAATTTCTTTTTTTTAAGTGGAAATGTCTTTGTTGGTCATGAAGCTTAAGCTTCTTATTTAAGGTTTTAGAGAAAAAAAGGGCTAGGGAATGGTCCCTGGCTCAGCCCAGTTCACCTAATCGGACAGTTTTGGCATGTCTATCTAAATCCAAATACTCTTTCACACACTGAAGGTTTAAAGATGTGTGTAGATTACATTAAATTTTATGTAAAATTATATTAAAGTAATAGAGACAATTTTCCCTATCAATGCTACATATAAAAGTTATTTGAAAAATAGATCTGATATATATGTATGTAAATATATATTATTTTTATTATTAATTTTAGAAAAATGAGTTTTAGTTAAAAAATAAGTAAATAAACAAACCAAATTATACTTGCTGACATTTTACCCTGAGCATAGTACACATTCACTATAATATTATAATTGATTTAAAGACTTGTGAATGTATAAGGAAGACAATAAATGTCAAAAAATCTTGCAAGCAAACATTGTTACTCTTTGTTCTAGGCATACAATATAAATTGTTGCATATAGAATTAGATATTTTTATTTCATAATCTTCACTTTTTCTTTCTTGTCCGTACATTACCATTATTCTCTTGAATACAGTGTAATGAAATCTTTATCTGGGGTTAAAATTCCATGGAATAACTACGCTGTAATTTATTTTATCAGTGTGGCATGTACATTTCTGTTTTTTATGAGACATTACATCTAGCATCCTCATTTATATCTTGCTGAGGAACTTTGTATGGTTTGCTTGAAGTCAGGTCCTACTATTGGATTTAATGAGTCTCTGCTTATGAAAAAGCATTACTCATTGACATTGTAATAGATATTGTAAGATTTCTCCCTATAGTACACTTTGTATTGATTTACCTATGACTCCACTAGTATGTTTTAGATTTAACAGAACCACATGAAAAGGTATATTTGCTTTTCATATCTCTGATTAATACTGCCTTTTTCCTTTCTAAATTTCTTTGAATAAGGGAGTATAGGCAATCAATAGTATTTTTCTTGTACACACACACACACAAACACACATACACACACCCCGTGGTATGCTGACTGGCATATATCTATAGCAGAGCAAACTCTACCACTAATGGGACCATGCAGCTGGGGAGTGTACCCTGCTTACTTCTATATCTACATTTTGTAACTTACTACATGAGAATACTTTTATGAAGTTACCCAATAAAATCATTTCAGTTTTAACATTTTTGAATATATATATTCATGCCTATGAGTTTTCTGTGTCATCACTGGAGATTAGGAAAAAAATCTTAAACTTGACACTAAAGAATGAAAATTATAGCTCCTCACTCTAATTAAGCAGAATTATATTTCCGTGTTGTTGTTTCTAGCTTAGACAGCAAATTCTCTTTTGTTATATTGCCTATATAGGTATGTCATATGGCATTTGTGATATCATGAGCTTTGATTGAGTAAACCTGATTGTGTTGTCATAAATTCTAGTGTAGGAAGTAGAGCTAAAGTGTTTCTTTCCTCTTTAATAGTCTATCTGGTGATACAAACCTGTATCTTGGCCATGCCAAGACACAAGTCTCAGTCATACCTGCTGTGTTTTTCTCATGAAATGTAATCGGCAGGAACCCCCTAATTTAAATGATCCCTTTTGTCCTTGGATGACTTCATATGGTAACATTAATACTTTAGTTTATCTGAACCATTCTGGAGGTCAGAAGTGGGGCAGGTAGTTCTCTATCTCTGTTTTGAAATGCCTGCCCATTCACTTCAGATCCGCCTTCAGTCCTGGATCCCAGAGAGGTGACTAACATCTTCATGACCCTCTGGTACCTGGAAAGTCATGTGTTCATCCCTAGAAACAGAGGGTCTTCATGAAGTTGTTACAACCAACAACCAAAGTGGCCACCATTGCAACATATTTGCTGAAACAATGTGGCCAGGGTCTTTGCTCATTCTCACAACCTTTGCACACTCACCACTAGGTTTATTGTTTTTACAAACACCTCTCCAATATCCAATCAGCAATCTTTTTAAAAAAAAAATTTAAGTTTTCACATAGGGTGAATGTAAGACAAGTCCATTCAGGGGCCTAGCTGGACCTTATTAACTCACTGAGCCTCTCATTCCTTTGCTTTCTGTCTTTATTGTAGTTCATTAGAAACAGCAACCTGGATGAGTTACCTGTTTGAGATTTTGAGAAAGGCAGTCAATAGCTTCCCAAAATCAAAGCAGTGAAATTTAAAATTTCCCAGAGATCTGCTAAACATCCTGCCTTACAGATATTTTTCTAATTCCAAAGTCTGGAATATGGGCAAACAAAGTCTACCTCACATGACTGATCCTCCTTTTCCTCTTGCCCATTTTCTACCTACCTATCACTCCCTCAAAAGCCCACACCTCTCATTGATTAATCAATGCAGGCTAGAAGCCAGCTTGGTTTTTGGAGTCCATTAAACCATATTAATTAATTTACATTCCTAGGGGTTGAAGTTTTGAAAAATAGAAAACTATAAAAGAGAAGCCAATGTCATTTCTTCATGTTTCCTCCCACCTACCTGCAATGGGTTGACCTTTCCCTAGCTCACGTACTCAATCTCCTATTGCTACCACTATGTCCTCCGTCTTTTGCAGGGATCCAGGTTTATTTTTCTATTACTTGCCCAGATCTCACTGCCACGTGTTTGTGAGCTCTGCCCTACGTAGACTCACTTTCCCTCCTCTTCTCTTCTATTTGTTTGTCTCATCTTTCTGACATTTCTCTTTTCCCCACATTCATGAGCCAGCTCCATGTTTACTTCTTTGCCTCTTTCCTGACTTCTGTCTCTATAGTAACAAAAACCTAGAGGAGAAGCAAGAAATTCTGGGTTCTATCAGCAGGGGGCGGGAGAGTCCTGAGAAGAACGTGGAATCTGCTTTGCAGAAAGCAGAGATTCCATCTTATGTGTGATGATTGCTGATGCCTGCAGGACACCCTTTATTCCCCATTCTTCACCTTCTCCTTCCTCTTGCTCAGAGGATCACTTCCTGCAGTGTCCGCTGGGGTGAAGTAAAATGTTAGAATTGATGGCCATCTAGTCTTGTTGCTGGCTCCCTACTAGCTTTGCTTCAGATTCTGCTCAAGAATTGTCAAGCATGCAGGAACCTGGCCATCACTTCTGATAAGTCAAACTCTGTAAGCTGGAATTGGACCCAGGGACATGTAATCTTTTGAAGTTATCCAGGACTTCTCAGTAGCTGGTCTCCAGAGAGGTGATCATGCCTCCACAAAGACTGCCATTTAAATATGGAAAATTTCAGCCCCAGAAAATGGGTAAGATTTTCTGAAAGGTGCCTGCTACAGAAGTAACTATCTCCAGAATGCCAGATATCTGTTTCATAAAAAACATCTATCTGAGGTTTCCAAGAGTATTTGTTTTTCAGTTCAATGACTAATTTCAGCAAGCATTTATTTCCAAAAAGCTATGAAGAATTCTAATGGCCGAAGGTATAGATTTAAAAAGTGCAGAATTTTGATAAATTACAATCTTGAGCCTTGATACTCATACACTACTTGAGTCAATATATGCTCAGTTGTCTGTGTGCTTGAGTCTAGTCCTTAGTTGTGAAATATCTTTATGGATACATGTAATTAAACTTGCAGCAAGAACAAAATGAATGAATTTCTCAAATCAAAGATCCTTCTTCCACCTGCTTCAGTGTATCCTGATGCCTATTTTGAATCTTTTAAAACTTTTTGAGTCTTTTCGGTCTTCTTCCTACTGAAATGACTTCCAAGAAGGTTTATTTCACAGGCTCAGGCTATGAACAGCGGGACATTTTTCTAATCTCGCTTTGCTGTAGTTAGAAGACAGATAGCCATGATTGTTGGATTAAAATTCGCAGGTATGTGAACATTAAATTCAATGTTTTGTCAGAGCTCCACAGAGAACCAAGAAAAGGATATTAATTTTAAGTGAATAAGTACAATTTTACTCACAGTCTGGGGAATATTATAAGATTACAGGTATAGCTAATTTTAAGAACTTTATGAGCTTTTGTTGAATGCATACTCAAGGGTAAAACCAGCAAGAAATTGCATGTATATAATTGAGCAACAAATAAACCAGAGTAGAGGTGTGGAGTGGTGCAACTAGAAATCTTGCCCTAGAATTTTCTTTGGATTGCTGTCCTTCAAGCTTTAATGGGACCCGTGTTCCTGGAGCCTTGGCCTTGGGGCTCTGCATTGTCAGGAGGAGTCTTAAAAGAGTTAGGATCATTGGTGGGAAGGCTTCATGATGGGACTGAAACCCCTAGAAAATAAAATCTTGGAAATCAACTAAATGCCCATGTGTTTTATTAGCTAGCGCTTTTCATAGCTCATAAGAAAGTCAGCTGAGAAGGTCACTTCTCGAACAGTGCTATGCATATTGTAGTGTCTGACTTCTTAAATTGTTTATAACCAGACAGGGTGAGGATTTCTAATAAATTCTTGGCCAAGAGAACTATTCTGGTATGTATGTTTATGAAGCAAGCAATGAAAAGTTGAATTGGATTTTTCTCCTCCTCTCTCCCGCTTCTCTGCCTTCCCCTGAGGGCAGAAAACTCCAACTGCATTGACACTATATTCTTGCTCTTCTTTCAGTATTTCATAATTGTAGACATTGTGGGCACACTACAGAGCTACTTACACATTTTCTAATTCAGCCGAAGGAATTTTTCACATTCATCTTTGTCATCTCTCTCCATTTTTTCTTGAAGTTTCTCTGTACTTGAACTCAGGGATATCACAGGAAAAATGTTTACCTAAGGGACTTTTTTTTTCCAGCTCAAAAGTTGAGGTATAAATATTAGAATCAACATCAAGTAGGCTCATTAAAGCAGTGTAACAGGTAACCATCAGCAAGGTATAGAAGTCAAACACGGAAGCACAGGGGCTTGGAGTAGTGTTCATAGTGTTGAAGACTGGACAGACAAGTGCTAGATCAAAAGGGAAATGTGTGTGTGTGTGTGTGTGTGTGTGTGTGTGTGTGTGTGTCTAATACTGCAGGAACAGCATTAAAGTTAGAGGCAAGAGTGTATTGTGATGAAGCACATATATAATTCATATCTTTGTATTCATGCTATTTTGTGGAGAAACTCACTTTATAAAATAATGAAATTCAGTCCAATAAAGCTGAACTAATATACAACATTGCTGATGTACAGTTATTTTTCTACTTGATTTATGGAACAAGGTGTGGAGGATAAAGTAGTTTGGCCCAAGTTCAATTTCTACCCATTTGAACTCCAACTTTCAAGCTATGGGTTTGAACACTGAACTGTTGTTTATATTTGTCTTTCTTAGATATGAAGTTAATTGTGACGAGCTGAGTGTGGTCTTTAGCACTGATAAGCGGCCTTTCAGCTGCTTGTTGGCAATTTCACTTGATACTTCTTTTTGTTGAAGGTGCAGTTTAAAAAGTGGAAGACAGCTAATCAGTTTAGGCTTATTTTACACTGATTTTGCACATTTCCTTCTTGTGTTTCATATGAAAATATATTATAGGTGCTTTGTTCCTATTACTAAAAAGAGAGGTCTATGACACTTTCATAATGGGCATCGTTTGAAATAAGGCAAATAGGAGTAATTTAGCTACCTTTTCCTGGATAACACTGACACTCGTTAGGGGAGGCATTTGTCTTTAGTAAGTAAAAGTGCACACACTGCAACACCTCACCTGTCATTCAAAATTTATGGCTTGATGTATTTTTTTGCAGAAAGAGTATTTGCTGTTCACATTTACCATATATAGGAACTGATATCACAACATAAGAGTCTTTTCTTTTGTGATGTTTCTGGAGTTTGAACTCAAGACCTTGACCATGTAAGAAATGCTCTACCCATGGGCTAGATCCCAGTCAATATGTAAGAGTCTTACATCATTTAGTAGGATTTTTATAATTTCTTTTGCAACTAAAAACAAATATGTAAAGAAATCGAAGGAAAGGTGTTTGTCTGAAACATGCCCCATGGATATTTCTTCATGGAAACACTTAAGTGTTGTTTACTATAAATGTGTTTTGCTTTTCTTGTATCCTTAAAATATTAATGGAAACCAGTATTTGCCTCTGTAAGACTAGAGGTTTCACAGAGTGTCTAATATCACAGTTGGGTAGAGCAGTTGGTGCTTAATGAATTGTAGGAAGTGCAGGAAGGAGAGAGACCTGTAATGAACATCAAAATAGTCATCAACAATATCAACAAAACATAGGCAGGATATGAAGTATTTCCATGTGGCTTTCTTCTTCATAGGCTACTTATAGTGTCCCAGCTAACTGCCAATGACTGTTGGCTCTCCCAGCTTGAGAATGCAAAAGCCAAGCTGGTCTCATCCTTTCATGTGTCCACTTGACTTATGGATGCTATAATTACACCAGCCCAGCATCAGAGATCTCTAATCAATCCTAGAAAACTAGGACATGGAAAAAAGAGGATCTCAAATTCATGGCCAGACTGGGTTACAGAGTGATCATAAGGTAAGCATGTCTCAAACTGAAAGATCAAAAGAAGCCTGTGGATGTTGCCCAGTGTACATGAAGCTCTTGAGTGTAATGCCCAGTGTCACACAGAAGAGGCTAGAACTAGATGTAATTTGTGGCTTTACATTAACATCTGTGATTGTAACTACTACTCAGTTTTCTTCTGGTTGTAGAAACCAGATAGCTAAGAGAGAATTAGATAATGTGTGATGTTTTTAAAAGTGGATTAAGCGAATTGGTTTTGTCATTTTAATTTTTCTATATTCCTTCCCTATATAGTAACAGTTAGTCCTTTTAAATCTGTATATTCAGGGGTTACTGGGCTCTGCTTCACTTACTCCAGGCTTTCCTTACAGGAACCCTTAGCAACAGTCAGAATTAAGATTAACTTTAAGCATCCCTCTTCAAATGGTAGAAGGGTTCAGAAGTATATTAAGACTTTTGGTAGGCTTTCTGTTATAGATGACAGTGTTCTAATATTTCTTGATTTGTAAGCTAGGCTACACTTCCTCATGAATACACATCAAACCTATATACATATCAAATTATTTTAATATGGGTGGAGGTACATTAAAAAAAATCAACTTTTCCCAGATTAATTTTGTATTCAGGTACCCAGCTGCAATTTGAAATCTAATAGCAATTTAATTTTGCTTTTCATTCTTTCAATTCCTGAAATGTCACCACAGACTCTGTTTCATTTGAAACATATACAAGAGGAGATATCACTATGCATAGTCGCTCTCTAATTGCAGCACATCTCATTAGATTGCACACATTAATTTCACTCTATTGGAGAAAAAAGAAAGCTAGAAGGAACTGCACGGTAGTTAACTTCATATGAATTTTTATGAGTAAATATACACATTGGTTTGATGCTACCGCTGAAGTGATCCTTGGAATTTCATTATTTGGGGACTAATATGACCAAATATGTAATTACAGAATTGGTAAGCTTAACCAGTCTGAAGAACTGAAGTTAAGTCAACTGCTTATTTAAAAATTGAGTCTTAATTCTGATCCATTGGCTCTACCCACTGACAATGACACCGTTCTCTGTATCATGTCCCCTTTCCTCTAGAGAGTGTTTTCACTGTCTCGTCTAAGACCACATACAGACATACAGATATAATTTATCTATTACATATTACAAAGATTACATGTACATATTGCATATATTATATACATTGCATATACTGCACATATATCACACATATATTACATATTGGGCACTTGCCAAGAGCTAGTATTAAAATGTAGAAAACGGTAGTGTGGGAGAATGCAATCTTGCTATGGTGGATCTTACAGTCTAAATACGAGAAAGAAATTCAGAGTAAACAAACAATAAGTCACTATTGAGGTGGCTGCAGGTAATGATAATAGTAAGTCCTGTAACCACGTCACACATCATGAGATACCAACTTGGTAGGAAAATCAACCTCAGGTACGACGGTCCGTAGGAACTTTGAGACTAGAATGTTCGATGTAACAAATGTTCCACAGCCTGGAAAAGAAGGATGCGCTAGACTGAAGGAAGAACAAGCAAAGGCCGGAGGGATGGGTCAAGTGTGAAGGGTCCTGCTAATGATTATACAGATACAGCTGGAAGGAGAGGAGGTGCAACAGGTTTGTGGGGATCAGGGTATACAGGCTACATCTCCTTTACTGCTTCTCATTTCTTTTGCTGTAATAATCAGTAAGCTTTGTCAGATAACTCATTTATGAATTATATTCTTTCAAAACTTAGCTTTCCTAGCAGACAGAACAAAGAAGTATCACCATACAAATAGGTAGGATGTTTTCTTTTCCATTGAAGCTTTCTCATGGATTCTCAAATTTAATCAAATATAAACTGTACTATAACAGAAGCAAATAGTTTTTCCTCCAGGACAAAGTGTCATTTTAGGAATGGATATTCCCTGTATCCATCATTATTTTTTTTGTCATAGTGGGGAAGCCAAATGATGCTGGTGATTATATTCCCAAAACACTGTATACTTAATTGTTGGTTCAATCAGCTGAATTTGCTGTTAGCTGTCCTATTTTCCAAGGGTTTCATTCTGTTAAATAACATGCACTTTCTCAAATTCCTCTCTGTTTGCTACCTTTGTTCCTATCCTCCAAATGCTTTTTATTATCTCGCTACTCTTTGCCCCTTACACTGATTTAATCCTACCTGTAGGTTTAATTAACTTGCTGTTTATTCCTCTGGCCTAGATCATAATGAAGATGTTTAGCAAGACTTGAAAGACCCTTCTACCCTGAATATAATTTGCCATTTAAGTCCTACTTTGCTTTGGCTTCTCAATCCTATTTTCAACAAAATCTCTCTCCTTTGACCTAGATCTGGGGTAGAGATAAGAAGTCATGACTCCCTCTCTGTCTGGGATTCCCTTTTATTTTTTCTTATCTAATCTTTAATTCTTGGTTTTAAAAATTACATGCACAGTCAATTAATGTAAGTGCTTATTTCTTCAGTTCTGTTGAGGTTATTGTGCGCTGGATTTTATGGAGAATGTCTTGCGAATCCCCTTGCAGCTTCCTGCCCTCTGTAGAAGCCACACACACTGAGTCATTGAACTGCCATCTTGAAATTGTCCTATAATCACTTCATTTCTCGTGGCAGTCATATGACTATCCAGGAGAAGAATTTACTTGACTTACCTAAAGTCCAATAAATCACTTCTATTTATTAGTGTTGTTTGTCATTGTTTGATGTGGCTTAGAGTAGTCTGTTCTGAAAATCTCTGGTTAGGTGCTTGTTCATATATATCCTCCAAATAACAGGGATATGTAATAGGCCTATTGATGGTGGATTCTTATTTTTAACAACATTGGTCAATGATATCAAGTCTTTCTCTGAACCTTCTCCATCCCAGGTTCCAATTTCTTCCATTGTGCTACAGGGTCTTAGGCTACCCAAATAAAACTTACCAGACAGGTGCTGTCATTTGTGATCTGCCACTTTCCACTCATCATCTGGCTTTTCTGCATTTGACTCAGTACGTACATCCTTTCTGAAGAGGGAAGTGGAACCTAAGGAACTGGACATCAGAAGTGAAATTTCTTGGGAGAGCTTGCAGTGTCTTGTAAAGGTCAGGAGCTGGGCTACTCCCATGGCTCTGGGCACTAAGTATTCAAAGAGTGGCCGACTTGGGTCCCCCATGGTCCCTGAGGCACACACAGCATGTGACCCAACACTAATTCCTAAAGAGAAAATAAGACAACAGGGAGATAAGCCCAGAGAAGCTGCAAGGCCAGGGATTGCTCTGGGCATGGCTAGGGATTTTCAGATTCTGAAAGTTGTGCAGCAGGGGCATCCTAGAAGCCAAACAAGAGGGGTTTCTTACTAGACACTTAAGGGCTTTGTGGTGTGGGTCCTGTGGAGCATCCCTAGCATCACAGCAGACAGTGGTAGAATCCAAGGTATCTGCAGCTGAGACCCTCCTCGTGCAAGAGGGGACAGAGGAAATAACTTCAAAAACGCCCATTGCACTTTTTCTTGACCGTAGCACTCCAAGCCCAGTTTGCACGATGCTAGCCAAGTCATCTCTTTTGTTCCTTTTACCTCTATCTTCCTCTGCTTCCTTGCCTGGACCAGAAGGATTGGAAGCCAAAACAGCAGAGCTAAGACAGGGAACAAACAGGAGGGGGAACCATGAAGCAATCAACAGCGCCCCAGAACCATGACCCTCGTTTCTGACCAAGGATTTTCAATTTGAATTCAGCTGAGGAAGGAGAGATGGGATGATTTAACTTTAAACGAATTTCCGAGTTTTGGTTACAATCTTGGCCTAGACACTTTAATTATTGAAAAATGCATTTTTGTTAACTACAAGTCACTTAAGGACTTTTCTTATCAGGAAGAATATTAAAGTCCTACAATCAGGCCAGGTTGTCCCTAGAGAACAGAGCAGAGACTCCTCTACAAGAGTAATCTTTAAGACTCATTTCTTTGCCATTCCCATATTACAGAATCCTAAGTTTTTAACTTAGCATTTGCTTTTCTGCTTTTAAATATTTTTGAAAACAAGTCTTAAAGATTATGAGGCTTATAAAGTCAGTAAGGATACCTTCAGCAAAACAGCTGGGATCTCCTTGGGCTTATCTGGCTTTTAATTGCTATCTACTTTCTGTCTCTTCTGTTTCTAGAAGGGAAGTCCTCATAAGTAACAGAATGATGAGGGTGGCAGGGGATTTGGTATCTGTCTTCTTAAGTTGTAGATGAGTATCTATTAAATATGGTAAGTCTTCATAACATCAAATCAAAGGCATTTTAGAATGGGAGGTTATCTGCCAACCCAACTAACAATTTGAAAATGTCCAGAGCTGCTCTACAATATTGGAACTGTGCATTTCTAGAAGGAGGTGATGTCTCCAGTTGTATGTGAAGTAGAAACTTCTAGACAAATGCAAGGGCATCAGGGTAGAGTCTGCGTTAGGGAGGAATCTTGGATCATACAACTTTAGGCTTCCTTCCCAGGGCTCCGGTTCCAGATAATGGTGTACTCTGGGAGTCACTGACCAGAAACCCACACTATCAGCCCTCTGCCATTAGCATTTGCAGGGCTGAGGTTCAGCACCCATGATCATGGAAACGCATGAGCAGTAACATACCTACTCATCTGAGACCATCCTGGTTCTGGTCTAACTTCACTGGTAGGGCTGCAGTTCATTCTTCAGTCTGGTTGTGGGCACAAATGGAAATGAGATAGAACATAAATGCAATATCTATTACAAAAATAGAAGGTTGAGGCAGCATTGAATTTCGATTTGGTGCTACCCAAAACAGCTGTGCTCCTATGGTGGGTGAAGACTCACATCAGCATTTGTAGAATTTATTTCACTTTAAAGACATATTCTTCCTCAAAGCATATCTATAGCCAAAGGACCTGGAGGTTCTGAAATGAATATTCTGTAGAAGGATGTTAAAATTCTATTAGCGTGAATGAGCAGTGCAAAGCACAAGTCCTCACTTCAATTAATGCCTCACCAACAACATACAGAAGGGAGTTGTGTTGTAAGGCACAGTCCCATGTTGGATGTTTTCTGAAAGGACTAGTACTCACACTGGACTCCACCAATCTCCTGTCTCTAGTACTTATAATAAGAGTTTTACCTCTGTATAAGGATTCTGTTTTCCCAGTGGCAGCAGAAATATTTATTATCTAAGGATATTTGAGCACGCTATTCTTTTTTTTCTTTCTTCTGTATTAAAAGTGAAACCCCTTTGGCGTCACATTACACCAAAACTTTCCAAGAGATCTGAGCACTCATTGTCTTCAAGTCTTCTCATCCTATTCTTGCGAGCTCAGGAAACACAAGGATCTAACGTATTCGTACAGTTTTAAATGATGATGAACCCTAATTTACATCATCATCCCAGGCCTTTCTCCCTGAAGAAAAAGAAAGTCAGTGCTCAGTAAGAACATTCTTACATCAAATGTTGAGGCTAACTCTTTTGCACAAGCTGTAAGTGGGGTTGCTGGAAGGCTACAGATCATGTCCCCAGATGGGATGACTGTGCTTAGACACTAAACTGACATTATGACATCAATCTACTGCAAGATTAGGGTCAGGAACACAGAAGCCCATCAAAGATTTAGCAGAAAAGAAGCGAGATATAAGGGAAGTTCCTGGAAAAATCCACATTAACAGATATGTAAGAAAAATACTTGATTCTATAAATATTTATTTAAACATTATGTTTTTGGTGTCTGAATGTGGCTATGGAAAAATCACTCCTTTTTGGTAACTCTTTTTTTTTTTTTTTTTTTTTTTTTTTTTTTT
>CAJQZJ010032904.1:1423835-1488309 GCA_907164525.1 Lophiomys imhausi
AGAATGCATCAGTGTAGGTCGCCGCCATCTTAGCTCCCCGAGCTTCTCCGGTAACTCTTTAAATGTCCAAATGTACTACAATTCAAAGGGAAGGTAGTGTCCCATACAGTAAACTTTAGTAAGTAGAGATGTTATTCAGATACTTAGCACAGCTATTTGTCTTGCTTTGTTATAGTTACTAGTTACTGTAAATGCATGGAGCCTAAATACTAAATCTTTGAAGTAAATTACTGATGACTGTGAGAATTTTCCCAACACAGCCAACCTGAGTTTTACCCCTGCAGTTTTATGAAGGTAAATGGAGTCTGCTTATTATAAGTCTATTAGAGACTCATGAGGTCCTGCTGCTGAGAGCTAGGAAAGGCATGATTTAGCAACATCATGGTCAGTTTTCAGTAACTCATAGGTTGTTAGATGCTAATAAATGCATTCTGTTTTCCATGATACATCAGGCATTTGCTAGAAAGAGAGTAGGACACAATGAACAAATTGTCCATGTGAGTAGGTGATGACAGATCATGGGAGCAGTATATTTCCTTGGCCACTACATGGAAGTGATAACACAGTGGCACTCACTGGATGCATTCCCCAGATACACTGTGTGTTTAGCAGCTATTGGCCCGTATCACTAAGACCAGTGAGTATATGGGCCTCCTTAGGAGGTTAGGGATAGAACATAAGATATGTCTTACATAATACCTTTGGTAAACAAGATGTACTGGACCCTAATATATGCTAACATTCTTACTGAAGGTCTCAGAAATCTACAACAGACATCAAAGCCTTGAGAAGCAGAGTACCTGGAAGTGATCCAGGTACTGTTGGGATATATCTGGGGAAACATACCTTTGCTGACTCATCTGACTTTGGAACTGATTCCCTTGCACCCTGCCTACCAAGTGTCCAATCATCTAACAGACAATCTCTGAGGGGCTCACAATCCTGGGCAAACAGGGAAACTAAAATATTTTTGGACAATTCAGCTTAAAAACATTCTTGAATTTATTTTTAAACAAAAGAACCTAGGACATTGAGAGATGCATTTTTCATTTCAGTGTGTTCTTGTTTCTCTTTTAAAGAAACACAAAGCAAGAAAAGTATAGTGTACCCAGTTACTCAGGAATAGAGCCTTTGAGACTCTTTACTGACCTGGTTCTTCAACTTTATTGACACAATCCCCTCTGAAAGGGCAATAGTCACGTGCACTGTGTGCTGGCCAAGCAGTGTCTTTGGGACTCAGAAGGTAATTAGTCTTGGCCCAGAAGGATAGCTGGATTCCCCTTATCTGTGTGTGAGCTTGCAGCATGACAAATGTTATTAATGGTCGTAAAATTATCTGATCCCTTTTTAACACCAGCCTTAGCATTTGTCTCTCTGACCTTCCATGGCACTTATTCCCACAGGCTGACCAATGCGCTTGGTGAAGATGAATTCCTCTTTATTGGTTTGAAATTTATTGCCCCTTAATTTCATTGATCAAAGGGAATAAAAGATCAAAGAAAGGGTAGCCCATTACATGAAGATACAAATCATTATTACTTTCTTTAATATTTTTGACATTAACATTAATCACTATGAATTATGGCAGTGCTCTTTTAGATGTAATATGCAACTTCAAACACATTTCATCTTAACACCACATTACTGTTCAATGTGTTATTTAAGCCAGTTTTCTTTGAGTACAGTTTTTTTTTTAAATCTTCTTTGCAACCAAATATGTGGAGGGAGGGAGTACCCACTCCTATCTCTGGAGGTTATGATCACAGGGCTATGTACCTGTTCTGCATTTCTAGCAAAATACTTAATATTTAATAGATATGACTGAACTGTGTTCTTTCTTCAATAAACTACATAGACTTGAAAGGTATATAAATATTCAGGATTTGCACAATCAAAGACAAAGTTGATTTTTTTTTTTTTTGGTTTGGGGGAGTTAGAACCACAAATAAAATAATTGTGTACTTGACTTGAAGGTGTCTTGGAGAGGGTAAAGTAGTGCCTTTGATGTGTCTGTAAAGACATACATTTCGTAGCCAAATGTCAATTTTCCATGACAATGTTTTTTTTGGGGGGGGGAGTTTTTAAAATTCTAGCTGAAAAGTCTCATCTGTATCTTAGAGAAATGTCTAAAGACAATGTCTCTGCTTTTGATTTAACAACTACTTCTGGTTATTTAAATCAAATTAGATTTGTTTGTTTGCTTGCTTGCTTGCTTGCTTTAACTTTGGGGTAACCCAGTTGTTTAGTAACATTTATCCTATCCCTATTTGTCTACCTGATGTGGTTAATTATGACCTCATTAAGAATACATATTTGCAAAGTAGTGAGATTTTGGAGAACACTCTTTCATCTCAGTTTTCAGATGAACTACCCAGATCAAACAGAGATAAATTACTTATTTAAGGACTTCCCAGTGTCTAGTGATAACACAGTGTCTGGATATGTGTTCCTGACTTCTAATTAATTGTTCTACAAAAAATAAATCTCATTTGTTCTATGGCTAAATGGTCTCTAAATCTTACTGATTGTTTTCAAAATAATAGAAGCCACATGCCACAAGCTAATTTGCTAAAACTTAAAACTAAAGGTCCTTATCCATTGAATGTCACTTTTAGCTCAATATTCTTTATTAACTACCTACTAAGGGGAAGGTCCAGTGGTGGTGATAGAAATAGCAAAAATGCGCGAAAATGTTGCTTCTGAAATCAATGACGTGTGAGCGACAGATAGATCAACAAAAAGGTAAAATGATACTTTGAAGGATAGCAGCTAAACTCTATTTACAGTTTGAAGATAAAACCAAGGAGGTGAGAATCTCCTTCTATTTGGCAGGAACTAAAGACTTCTCTTAATAAGGAGATGGCTCTTTTCTATGCAAAGTATTGAAATAAAATAGATTTTGCTTGGCAGAAAATGACATTCAGGGTGGAAAAAAAAAAAGTGGGGTGGAGAAAAATCCAGAGATGGGAAAGACAGACATACCAAGGCCGGTGGGCTGTGTTCCTCTTGCAGGAATGACAAGCACATTGCAGTCACTGAGTTGAGTTGACAAGGGTAGTTCTAGGCACACCTTATGTAGATGGGGAAAGGAAACTGGAAGTGGGAAAGTCCATAGAGATTATATAGATGTAAAGTATGCTCTGATCAGTGTTTTAGAAATTCTATACTAAGAGCAGTGAAGAGGAGTCGCTGAAGAGGCAAATACAGGATGGGAATCAGAGATTTGGCCATCACATATAACAAAGGTCTTCCTTGGGATAAAGTGAGACCATTAGAAGAGGCTTGGAACCTTGAAGAGATATTTGGGATATAAAACAAAACCCTGTAACAGAGATTGAAAATCAAGTACTTCAGAATTTTGGATTACACGAAAGAGATATAGAAAACAGGAGGAGAGGAGGGAGGGGGGTTGCAATTGAGACATAAAGAAATAAATAAATTGGTCTGGTCAGATGGCTCAATTGTTAAAGGCTAGTCTCACAACCAAAATTATAAGAAATAAATAAACTAATGAAAAAATTTTCATGAATAAAAAAAAAACAGTTGCTTTCAAATGGGAAAGAGTAGAAAGACTACGAATTGCACAGGCTAAGCTGTACTAAGATGGAGTTTATAATATGTATCTGCATGGCCATGATACTGAATGCACAGTGAAATGTACAGTTCTGATGGGCAGATGAGAAACCGAACAGGGTCATTTAGATAGATATTTTATTGGTGGAGAAGTGCTAAGAGGACATTCTCCAAAGTACTGTTTTAGAAACCTTTTACACTCCATAGCCTTGTGACCTTGGACAAGTTTTACAGTCACTCTGGATTTTACTTTCCACATCTGTAAAATTGCAACATCAATCATCTAAACCTAACTGAGTCACTGAATAACATGGAACAGTGCTTGTAAACTTCAGTTTAAGTTTCTAACATAGCATAATCACCAGGTACTAGAAACTATTGCTAAATTCTTGCTCAGGAGTTGTTTACTCTACACACATAAGGTGTCCATTCCTTCCCCGCTCTCTCAGCCTATAGATCCTCTGGCACCTCCCTCACTCAGCCCAGGGATGGTTAAAAGGACCTGAGCCTCAGTTTACTGTGACTGGCTCCTTATTCCATCTGTAGGTCTGCATGTGGTCCAAATAACTCAATTAGCCCAAAATAACCAGGCATACATTTATTTTTTTATGCAGTTCATTCAGTCACTTGGTTTACATGAGACAACACTAAGCCAGGCAAAGGTAATATCTCAGAGAAACCTGCCCATCCTCAGAGAGAGCACATATGTGTATCTTCAGAAATACCAATTAGCTAGTTGTTTAAACACTCAGCACTGAAAACAGGGAGTCCATCCTGTGTTCTCAGAGATTGAGAGTTGCTTCATTCTTCATTTGTGCCTGAGGGGAATTTGCAATGGCAAGGAGATGAGCTGAGCGGAAAACATGCTCATTTTCTCTGGTCACTTTCTGCCAGAGGGGAAGATCAATGGCCTTCTACATGATACTCAAGTGTGTTCCTTAGACCTAGTCTCAAAATCGGTCAAGCTTTCTGAAATGCTACCACACAACCTGTTAGCCTTACTCCCAAGCAGGCAAAGAGAAAGGTAGACAAATTAAGAGCATACTGGGATAAAGACAAAGTGATCACCTTCCAAATCATAGTCACTCTGAGTCACTGCCAGCTATCTCCATGTCTGCATTTATGCAAACACTCCAAGAATTAAAATGCTACATTTTCTAGCCCCAAATATTGCGTTTATTTTCATGTTTGAAAAAAGCATGTGATTTATTAGTCCATTTAAAACCCATTAAAGATCTACTTGCTTTGATTAAATGGCACCATTTTAAAGGTTAATCAGTGTCATTTTTTATATTTAAAACTTAAAGGTATGGTGCTTCTCCCTTACTGAAAATTACTATTAAAAAAAAAAAACAGAATAGGAACAGTCATGAAATGCATGCTTATGAAATTGTGGGATAAACATGGTGTGAATCATTTACTGTTCAGATCCTATGGGTCAGTACACCACTAATAATATACATTTTTCTTACTTCCAACAACTACAAGGTCAATGTGAGTGTCCCATTCCCAGTCACTTCCATGCATCTCTATAGCTCGCTGACTGAAGCAGGATTTGTTGGCTTACAATCCTATTTCTGCAAAATTAAACATGTTGCTACCCCTCTTCCACCAAAGCATTTTGAACAGTTTGGTCAAATATTGTTTTTATTTATGCATTGTGTATTTTAATTTTCTTTAAAATTTTGTGTTCTCTTAATATTTACATGACATCTAATATGCGAATATATTTTTGTAAGTCATATTGAAAAGGCAAATTGAAAGGTAAAGAAAGAGGATCATAGGTTCAGAGTTATCCCCAGCTACCTTGAGAATTAGAGGCCAGTTTGGGATACATGAGGCCTTCTTTAAAATGAGAGAAAAAGAAAATAAGATAAAGATTAAGGACAATTTACTGTTATCCCTGTCCTTTATCCTTCATGCCCATTTGAATATCCTGCAAGCATTTTAACTTGTCTTGCTGTATATACAATCACTGTGCTTTTAAAATAAAGAAGCATACATTGTAGGTAAGGCCTATACCTTCTGTGTGTATTTACTAAGAATTACAGGGAAAAGTCCAAATTAGTCCTTAAAATACAAAAGCAAACAAACAAGAACAAGAGCAAAAACAAACAAAAAACAAATTAACATCAATAACAAAAAACAGGTTTAAAATATATGTAATTAATTATGATACCCTATTCCAAAATGATCCTGCTACTTAAGGGAACTTCGTGAATTCATTAGGTAATAGACAGAGGTTTGCTTTGGTTCCCTCTAGAGACTCTAGTCTTCAATGTGAGTGGCCATTTTGAAGAAGGCATTTTTCTACTTGTCTATGTAACCTACAGTTTCTTCGCTGCTTTCTATCATCATTAAAAATGAGACTCAGTTACAGGATCCTTTTGTGATCACTTGGTTCTTGATTTTCCAAAACAGCTTTTTCAATTTCTGGCTAACTTACCTATGCCTCATCAACCAGAGAAAGAACAGAGAAACTCTACCAAAACCCACTGTAACAGCCTGCTCTTTTTATAGAAAACATATTGGAGAAGCAACAGCATTTTGATGGTGCTATGCTTAGTGACTTTACCACAGATAGAAGAATACAATAAGAAATTTAGAAAAAAAATTTAGATGAATTTAATCTGGACTCATGAATAATTGTTTGGCTATGATTCCCTTGTTTACCAAGTAATTATGATTTTAAAATCTGTTTGGGTTAGCATTTAGCATTTCTCTATCCAAGGGAATCATAACATTGATGGAATATCTATCAGGCCATTCTTATGAGCTAAAGTAATTAAAAAATTCTTTATTATTCTCTGTATGATAGTAACCTATAATAAATTTGAAGAGTTTTATAAGACTTTAATGAAACTCATGATTTCAGAGTCACTACATACTAGAAGGAATGTGTATTGGAGATTTAGTTATATCATACAATGTGCAGCCAACCTTAAGATTATGTAGAGTGTGTTACAATGTTAGGTGAGCCTAGAGAAAATAACTTAGATATGCAACACAGAAGAATGACATTTTTGGGGTATAACATGCCATGCCATTTTGTCCTGATTTATTCAGGAAGTCTACAACTTTAAGTATGTGCTGCCTCTATTATTCTATAAACCAGCAACTATTATAAAATTATCGCTGCTAAACAAAGTGACATTTTGTATTGTCTATTGTCTTGAGTCACTGTTTAAATTAGGTGTGATACTACAATAAAATGACTTTTAGAAATCTAAGAAAATGTAATCTCTGAATTAGATGTCTGACAACTTGAGCGATTTTTTTTCCAGTGAATATGTTTTGATTTGTTTTCCTGCAAAAAAAAAATATCATTGCATCTGTTTCACATGTCAAGTGGGATTGCAGAACATAGATAGGACTTCTGGAAGGTACTGGGAAGACAGTATACTTTTTTGTTGTTTAAGAACCACAATGTAGAAACTACAGAATTACATGGTAAGTATTGACCTTGTAATTACAATGTAAGTACCTGTAGTGACAAGATAAATGCATGGTTATTTCAGTCTTTTAAGCTATAGGGCTACCATGTGACCCTAACAATGTAAGCTACATAGTAATTTATTTGTAGAGTAAATAGTGCTTAGCCATAAGTAATACCCTCCCATAAGTGTGGCTGTTACACAGAACCATGGAAATGTAGCCAATCAGTGCCTCCAGGCATTTTTATTAGCTGACACATGAGTCTCACGCATGAACGTGCTTGGGACTTAGGGGCTGTCAGTCACTGAATTTTCTTTTGAATGTCTGGTTCCTACATACTAGTTTAATTATTGACTCATTTTTCCTGATAATTATTTTTGTTATAGTAATATGCACTTGGGTTTCATAGCTGGGAGTCCTCTTGTCCTATACCATAAATTCACCTTACAAGGCACCATGGGGGATAGCTATGTATACATCAAACTATTTATTTCAGCAACTTGTTAAGTGAAGATCTTCATATGAGTATGTACTGAGAAGCTGGAAAGAATTTTCTAAGACAAGAATTCTTTTTTTAATGTAAACAACAATAGTATTAACACTTACTGGGTGAATATTAAGCCCTAGGACACTGTGATAATTATTCCTAGTTTTGCTATGAATGTTCAGATGTGGATTTCAATACACTCTGTGCCTTTCGTGTCAACTTGATTTTTAACTAAGACGTGAAGTGCATTCAAGTAATCTGACCCTTCAAAAGCGTTGGTTTTGCATTCTCTCCACAGTGTCCGACCTTGCACAGGGGAGGGAGGCTGTGGAGTCTAACCAGTTCTCTCCTGTGAGAAGCAACTCAGCAAGTCTCCTCAATCCCTTCACTCAAAATAGCACTCTGCACAGGATAGAGTGGGACTAAGCTAAAGTCACCTAGTAAAAAAGGACACATGAGGAATGTTGACAGATGTATTTCTTTTTTTTTCTTTTTTTTTTTATTTCTTCAAGTTACATCTCAATCGCAGTCCCCTCCCTATTCCCCCCTCCAGTCTCACCCTCCCAACCTCATCCCCCATCCTCTTCCCTTTTTATTTTCTTTTAAGTTTAAGGTATATCTTATTTTCCCCTACAGTTTCCCCTTTCAGTCCAACAAATGGCTCTTTCTCTTATAATAATAAATACAATACAAAACAACAAAGGTAATTAGGCCACAGTTATGAGGGTTATATGGCTTAGCGTACATTCCCAATGTCCAGTCCATATGTATTTGGTTACTGACTTTAACATTCTACTATCTAATCATCTCCATGAGTTTAAAGTTCTATATCTGACTCAACATTCATACTAACTTACAACACAATTTTAAAAGTATCTTCTTAGATCTGTAACACTCTCTTGACTCCCAAACAACTCAAAATTTAATTATGAGACTCTAGCTCTCTGTTTTTCAACCACCGAAGAGACCTGAGAGGGATAAATATATCTGATTTTATAGGAAGTACAGGGCCTGCAGCTTCCCAAACTAAGAAATGACATACCAGTGGCTGCCTGGACAGTTCCCATTTTCTCTCCATACATTACAGCATCGATCTTCAGTCATTTAGCCCTGTTTCTCTGACAGATATTGATTATAGAGCAGTGGTTATAAAGGACTTACCTACCCTGTCTTGGCAGAGCTAGGTTGTCGATTTACCTGCTTCCAGGTTTTGTCCTTTTTGGACAGCATTCTGTCTACAGTTGGAGCAAGGGGCTTTTCCTACCAAGAGACAGGCTTGCGACTAATTCAATCATCTCCCACTGGAGATTCTTTGATGCTCATCTTCTACTTGGAGGAGAATAGGGGGTGCTGTCAGGAGTTGATATGTCTTGATATAAAAAAATCTACAGTTACGAAAACATCTTTGAATGCCATATTCTGCAGATCTCTTGAGGTTTTTGAAGAGGCCTTATCTATCTCTTATATTAGGGTAAGCAGATGTTGCTTGTCTCTTAGCAGCTTTATTTCTGATTAGCTTAGAAAATAACTATAATAGGCTGTCATAGTACCTAACAGAATGACTGGCTTGCATAACCATTAGTTTGCATTTCTTAATTATCCTAAACAGTTTATGACAATTAGTAGTAAAAGGCCAAAACATCACATTTCATTATTTTTCTTTACCTCCTAACCCTTCCATCCCATTTCTCTGGGGTGGGGTGTCCTTATACAACAGTCCTTCATCTCAGTTGAGAGGTCGTATGAGGCCAAGAGCCTTCTCATTCATTGGGAATCTACGAAGCAGTACCATCAGTGAAAAGTGTCTCATTGCCTGGGAGAGAGAACTACTAAACAAACAAACCAATAAGCAGACAAATAGATAAAAAAGACTAAAAAATAGAAAAAATATATAAAAAAAATAAAAATTAAAAATAAAAGTCTATGTCCAAGTTCCCTTCAGTGTGTTAGTTGTAGTATCGATACCTTCTACTATATAGCTAAATCCTACTATAAATGAATAGATGCCATATGTGTCCTTCTGAGTCTGGGTTAGTTCACTCAGGATGAGCTTTTCTAGTTCCATTCATTTGGTTGCAAATTGCATAATTTCATTGTTCCTGATAGCTGAATAGTATTCCATTGTGTAGATGTACCACAGTTTTTTAACCCATTCTTCGGTTGAGGGACATCTGGGTTGTTTCCAGTTTCTAGCTATTACAAATAAGGCTGCTATAAACATAGATGAGGAAACTTCCTTATGATTCCGTGAAGAGGCATTTGGGTGTATACCCAGAAGTGGTATGGCTGGGTCCTGAGGCAGAGCTATTCCAAGTTTTCTAAGATATCGCCAGACTGACCTCCATAGTGGTTGCACAAGCTTGCATTCCTACCAGCAATGGAGTAGGGTACCCCTTTCTCCACACCCTCGCCAGCATGTGCTGTCTGTCATTTGAGCTTTTGATCTTAGCCATTCTGACAGGTGTGAGATGGAATCTCAGAGTCATCTTGAGTTGCATTTCTCTGATGATTAAGGATGTTGAACATTTCTTCAAGTGTCTCTCAGCCATTAGGGATTCCTCCTTTGTGAATTCTCTATCTCTGTCCTCCATTTTTTGATTGGATTATTTGGTTTCTTGGCATTTAATTTATTGAGTTCTTTGTAGATTTTGGATATTAACCCTCTGTCAGATGTGGGGTTGGTGAAGATTTTCTCCCAATCTGTAGGCTGCCGTTTTGTTCGAATGACAGTGTCTTTTGCCTTACAGAAGCTTTTCAGTTTCATGAGGTCCCATTTTTTCATTGTTGATCTCAGGTCCTGAGCTGTTGGTGTTCTGTTCAGGAAGTTGTCACCTGTGCCAATTAGTTCGAGGGTTTCTCCCACTTTTTCTTCTAGTAGATTTAGTGTGACAGGGCTTATGTTAAGGTCTTTGATCCACTTGGACTTAAGTTTTGTACAAGGTGATAAGTATGGGTCTAATTTCATTCTTTTACAAGTGGACATCCAGTTGGACCAGCACCATTTGTTGAAGATGCTGTCCTTCTTCCATTGTGCCGTTTTTGCTTCTTTGTCAAAAATTAGGTGGCCATAAGTGTGTGGGTCTATTTCTGGATATTCAATTCGATTCCATTGATCTACTGGTCTGTTTCTATACCAATACCATGCTGTTTTTACAACTATTGCTCTGTAGTACAGCTTGAAATCTGGGATGGTGATACCTCCAGATGTTTTTTTATTGTACAGGATTTGTTTAGCTATTCTGGGCTTTTTGTTGTTCCATATGAAATTGAGACTAGCTCTTTCCAAATCTATAAAAAATTGTTTTGGTATTTTGATAGGAATTGCATTGAATCTATATATTGCTTTTGGTAGGATGGCCATTTTTATTATGTTGATCCTACCTATCCATGAGCATGGGAGATCTTTCCATCTTCTAAAGGCCTCTTCCATTTCTTTCTTCAAGGGCTTGAAGTTCTTGATGTACATATCCTTTACTTGCTTGGTTAGAGTTACCCCTAGGTATTTTATGTTGTTTGTGGCTATTGTGAAGGGGTTGTTTCCCTTATTTCTTTCTCAGCCCATTTGTTTGTTGTATAAAGAAGGGCTTCTGATTTTTTTGAATTATTTTTTTTATCCAGCCACTTTTCTGAAGGTGTTTATCAGCTGTAAGAGTTCTCTGGTGGAATTTTTCGGGTCGCTTATGTATACTATCATATCATCTGCAAATAGGGATAATTTGACTTTTTCGTTTCCGATGTTTATCCCCTTGATCTCCTTTAGTTGTCTTATTGCTCTAGCAAGAACTTCAAGTACTATATTGAAGAGATATGGTGAAAGTGTACATCCTTGTCTTGTCCCTGAGTTTAGAGGAAATGCTTCAAGTTTCTCTCCATTTAATTTGATGTTGGCCACTGGCCTGCTGTATATTACCTTTATTATTGCTAGGTACGGTCCTTATATGCCCGTTCTCTCCAGAACTTTTAGCATGAAGGGGTGTTGGATTTTGTCAAATGCTTTTTCTGCATCTAGCAAGATTATCATATGGTTTTTTCTTTCATCTTGTTTATATGGTGAATAACGTTGATACGAGGAAAGTTCATAGCACTAAGTGCCTTCAAAAAGAAAATTGTGACAGCTCATATTAGTGAATTAACAGCTAAACTGGGTGAATTGAAAAAAAAAAGAAGCAAACACTCCCAAGAGGAGCAGAAGGCAGGAGATCATCGAACTTAGGGCTGAAATCAACAACTTAGAAACAAAAAGAACTATACAAAGAATCAATGAAACCAAGAGTTGGTTCTTCGAGAAAATCAACAAAATAGACAGACCCTTAGCCAAATTAACTAAAAGACAGAGGGAGAAAACACAAATCAACAAAATCAGAAATGAAAAGGGAGAAATAACAACAGACATTGAGGAAATCCAGAGAATATTTGGATCCTACTTTAAAAATCTATACTCCACCAAATTTGAAAACTTAAGTGAAATGGACAATTTTCTTGATAGATTCCACCTACCGTAGCTAAATCAAGATCAGATAAACAGATTAAACAGCCCTATAACCCCTAAGGAAATAGAAACAGTCATTAAAAATCTCCCAACCAAAAAAAGCCCAGGGCCAGATGGCTGTAGCATGGAATTCTTCCAGACCATCAAAGAAAAGCTAACACCAATACTTTTCAAACTCTTTCACAAAGTAGAATCTGAAAGAACATTGCCAACTCATTCTCTGAGGCCACAGTCGTCCTGATTCCTAAACCACACAAAAACCCAACAAAGAAAGAGAACTTCAGACCAATCTCCCTCATGAACATAGATGCAAAAATACTTAATAAAATGCTAGCAAATCGAATTCAAGAACACATCAAAAGTATCATACACCATGATCAAGTAGGCTTCATCCCAGGAATGCAGGGATGGTTCAACATACGAGATGTATTTCTTGATGAGGGCACAGGGTATGAGAAGGCCTGGGGATGAATTTCACAATGGGAAACACAAAAATATCACTGGTAGCTGTGACCACAGAAAACAGGCTGTTCTTACTTTCTGAACACCCTTGTGGAGGTATAGGGCATAGTCACTTGACTAGATACAGTGTCTCCCTGAAAGCCAACCAAGTAACCACATTCCTATGCAAATTAATAGCAGAGTCATAGTAACTTACAAGGGGGATTCACACAGAAGAAATAAAATAGTGGGTGGGGTGAAGCTTATGTAGCATCATGAGCCACAGAAAACAGAGGCAGGATGCTTGTGAGGGATGGCATTTAGTCTGGACATGGGAATAGACACTCAAGTAAGTAAAAAACAATGTGGTCTCGGAATAGCTTAGAAGAATAATGGTTACAGGTGGTGGAATTTCTTTGGGCATGGACAAGTGTCCTCTCCCAGGCTTCCCATTAATATTCCTTTTCTGATGAGATTCTTAGGGAATCTCTTCAACTGGGTTTTTTTGGACTTTCTGTCTTCATTCTGATAAAGAGCGTTCATAAGAAGCCCAGGCCGTAATATCCATTTATGAGTGAGTACACACCAGTAGGTTTTCAGTTCTGTTCTATTGATGATTTCAACCCAAGTGTACCAAGTACACATGGAACAGTGATCATCTAAAGGCAGCCTGGGTTTTTTTTTTTTTCCTGCCATTAATTAATTAATTAATTTACTTTACTTCCTGAAAATCTACTGGTACTGGAACATGCAAACAGTGAAAAGTTTAAGCAAAAAAAAAAAAAAAAAAAAAAAAAAGAGAGAGAAAAGCTTGCTAGGTGTATTCTAATTGATAGCTAGACAAGACCAGACCTAGAGGGGCTCATCACTGAGACCAGTGCAGTAGTCCAGGAAAGAGGTTCAGCTACTCAAAGTTCAATCTTCAGACATCTGAGGAAATTTCCACATTGAGTCTGCATGGAACATTCTAGAACACTCAATGTCTCTACCAATATATTCTGTGCTAAAGTCTAACATAATCAGAAGGGAGACAGAGTAGTTGCATCCAGGGAAACAGCCTGGAGTGGTTAACTGGTGAAGGATTAGCAACGAAGCTTCTAATTTTATCAGCAATTAAATATCATACACAAATGATTTGTGGGGGGGAAGTTTGTCAGCCTAAAGGTGGTTTCAGCTTACGAGACATTCTTCAATCTGCCTGTCTAAAACATTGAATCATTCAGAAGAGACACCCTGTGGTTTTTCTATTGATCCATTCCCCAACCCCCTGACTAACACAGTTTTCAAATGGTGTATTTGTCTTATTAATAAGTTTGTAACTGAATCTACCTATGAGGGACTGTATATATGAACTATTTAAAGGGCTTATGGACAGCTAAATTGAGACTTTTCTTAGCACATCAGTTTGTATGATCAAAGAGAAAAGAAAAAAATTGCAAAAGGCAAACTTTTGTTTGGATTCAAATGTCATCTTTGCCTGTACCACATTTATTTTTATTTCTTCTCTGACAAGGAGTGTTAACTTTCCAGGAAAACTCAACCTCTTTCAGGGAGAGCCAAGACAAATGATTTATTTTAAAGGTGTGATTTTCCTTGAGGCTGTAATCTTATCATTTGGAATAAATGGTGTGTTGAGGAAAAATAATTTTTAAAAATTCTCAACTCCCTTGTAGTGTATAGTTCTTTAGCAGGACCTCAGCCTGAATCACAGTATAAATCATGGGGCTGACATGTAGCCTAGTCATTTTCCTTTAGAAGAACTCTTATGTGACCCATAATGGAAACTCTATTTACATAGTCTATGTGGCAGATCTTCTGTTATGTAGGGAAGGACATCATATGTAGATTTTCCTGAAAATATTTGTTTTTTTTTAAATACTTTATTTTTTTTCTTCCAGTTACATCTCAGTCACAAACCCCTCCCTATTCTCCCCTTCTATCCCACCCTTCCACCCTCTTCCCCCCAGAAGTTTCCCCTTTCAGTCCAACAGATGGTTCCTTCTCTTACAACAGTAAATATTATACAAAACAACAGATATAAATATGCCACATTTATGAGAGTTAAATGGCCCAGTATACCTTCCCAATGTCCAGTTTATACATATTTGGCCCCTGACTTTAACATTCTACTATCTAACCATCTCCATGAGTTTAAAGGTCTATATCTGACTCAACATTCATACTAACTTGTAACACACTTTTAAGAGTATCTTCTTATATCTATAACACCCTCTTGATTCCTAAACAACTCAAAATTTAACTATGAGACTCTAGCTGTCTATTCTTCAACCACCTCAGAGACCTGAGAGGGATAAATATATCTGCTTATATAGGAAGTGCAGGGCCTGCAGCTTCCAAAACTAAGAAATGACATACCAAATATTTGTAACAACACTTTCGTTTCTTTTTTTTAGCTTATTTATTTATTTATTGATTGATTGATTGATTGATTCAGGTTACATCTCCATCATATTGTCATCTTTCCACCCTTCCCAGTCCCGCCCTCACACCTTCTACCCCCTAACCCTTCCCTCCCACTCCTCTGGAGTGGAGTGTCCCTACATAACAGTCCCCCTCCCCAGTTCAGCAGTCATATGAGGGCCAAGAGCCTCCTAATACACTGGGGACCTACAAGGCCATACCACCAGGAAAAAGTGTCTCATTGACAGAGAGAGAAAACAAACAAACAAACAAAAAAGGTCTATGTCCATGTTCCCTTTGGTGCATTGGTCGTAGTATAGATATCCTGTACTATATAGCCAAATTCCAACTATAAGTGAATAGATGCCATGTGCAATCTTCTGAGTCTGGGTTAGCTCACTCAGGGTGAGCTTCTCTAGTTCCATACATTTGGCTGAAAATTGCATAATTTCATTGTTTCTGAGAGTTGAGTAGTATTCTATTGTGTAGATGCACCACAGTTTTTTAATCCATTCTTCGGTTGAGGGACATCTGGGTTGTTTCCAGTTTCTAGCTATTACAAATAAGGCTGCTATGAACATAGATGAGGAAACTTCCTTGTGATTCAGTGAGGAGTCATCTTATATTGGTGCACAGGGGATTATGGAACATAAGTCAGCTTTGTCCTCATCTATGAAGAAAAGGCTTCTCTATTAGAGTTCACTGCCCCCTAGGTTAGCGGTGGGATGTTATTTTTTAATGTAGTCAGCTGTACTCATTAAGTAATTGAATCCTCTGATTTCAGTTTATGTTCTTAACATTTGGCAGATCAAATACAATCATATTCATTTCATTTCCTGAATCCACTAAATTGAATAAATTGTTGAAAAACTAAATAAATTATTGAGAATTTGTGAATTTTGGTTTCTTTAAAAATACAGAAGTATTATAAGAATGAGTTTTTGTTTTAATCCCAGGTGTAGGGATGTGGGCTGCTTAGGACTGTCTGCAGCAGGTGACCATGATTTGCCTTCCTGCCCTAGCAGAAGCACAGCTGCAGATAATTTCTGCAATTGTGTGACATTTGGAGTTCTGGGAACTTTTCAGCGGATACATAAATTGGAGACCCCTGATAGGTGGCCGGTGGTTGTTTATCATTTAGGCACGTTGGTTTCGGTTACTAGTAGCCATGGTCAATGAAGAAAAAGGAAGGAAATTAGATTCAGGGATTTTCCTAATTCCTCTATCCCCTCTATCCTTGTATCTCTCCTATCTAGTGTTAGGGAGTGAAACTTTTGGGATAAAGGGTGGGAATAAGAAGAACCCACAAAGTAGTAAAAGTCTGGGTACAAAATTCCTTTACTTCCCTCATAAGTGTCCACTGTGTGGCCGCCTTTCCTTTGTGCTTTTGAATTTGAATAGATAACTTGCGATTTTAGTGTTTGTATTTTTAAAACTGTTTTGTAGTGTAAACAACAAACAGGTAAACCCATTTGTTTTTCTCATCTGACATAAGATATCAAGCTTACCTAAGGATGATATTTTGCTTTTTCACCCAACCTTGCCTCTTCTGTCACACTTATAAACTTTATCATTCATAAGTGTTGAGCTAACACAACCAGAGAGGTGGAGAATGCCTGGAAGTAGCACTGCACTGATGTTTATTATTGGGTGATGTCTTGAATTCTCCCAATCCTGCAACTTTCCTTCTCTTCTGAACTTTTATGATTAATGATATTAAGGATGCAAAAAAAAGTTGAAATGCCAGCACCATATTGGAAGACAAATTTATATTTCATTCCCAACATTGTAATTTAATAAAACTTTATGGTGTTATAGGTATTTAATTATGCTCAGAGCACAGGTGGACTTAAGCATTGTTCCACATGGAGGAGGATTCAGTGGTGGAGTCCTTTAAATGATCCTTTGAAAGATTGCAGTCTCCTGAAATATTCAAAGGGCACAATGTCTAAAATGTTCCTTGGAAAACAATTAATTGCTTACATTACATTTCACTCATCATAGAGAGAACAAACTCTAAAGTTGACTTAATTCCTAGGTTGCTATACCATCAGCATTAAAAATATATCTTCCTCAGTAACCAGATATGTTGATGTTGTTATAATATAAGCTGAGAACATAAAGCCAACCCCTGAGTTTTCTGACATTTGTTCCTAAGTAAATATTTTCTTCTGTTTGGTACTTTTGGAGATGAAGTTCATAATCATTTTATATTTTTAATATCCAACAAATGTCTTATTTATTAGATCATTTCAAAGCTCTGTTCACTGTCCTTCATTTAGAATTACTCAGAGCCTCCTCCTCCAGAGTTAATACTGTCTAAAATGCCTACTGAAGAACTATGGAGATAGTTTAGCTTAGGTAAATGCACTTACTAGACAGACGTGAGGACCTGAGTTCAAATTTCTAGCACCTATTTAAAAATAAGACATAGGCACATGTACCAGTAACCTCAGCATTGTAAGGCTGGTACTGGGAGCTTTCTGGAAGGCTGAAGTCCATCATAAACAGCAAGCCTCAGGTCCCAGGAGTAATATCATCTCAAGGAAATAAGGAGTGTGGTAGAGCAAGCTTCTGTATGCATACACCCACATGTGCTTGCACATGCATACAACACACACACACACACACACACACACACACACACACACACACACACAAATAAACTGTCCATTGCATTTTTTTCAGGTTGTGTTCAGCACATATTATTCTGCATGCTTCATATCTCAGCCCAATACCAAAACTCACATTAAGCCTTTCACTTCACTATCCCCGCTTCAAGCTAGTCCTTTCTGTGAGATTTTCCCTTTTTTAAATTGGTTCTATCCAGTGAGTTTTTCATGGTTTAAGACTAACTTTGTGTTACCTTTGACTAATAGAAACAGGTTCACCAGCATGTGTTGCTTTTGTGGTATTCTTCATTGGATTTTCTGACAGAGATGCTGTTTTTGACATATGGCATGATGGTATACTAGCTATTCATTTCTTTATAGCTTCTCACTAAGGAGCTAACACACCACATGGATTCCTTCGAATAGTCAGCATCTCAAAGGTGTTTGGGTGTTGGTGGCATGAACGATTGAGTTGAAAATTTAGAGTAGGTATTTGCATGTGCTGATTGAGTGATCACACCCCTTCCCCTGAATGTATTTAACTGGGTGCTTCCATTTTGCCTTGTTTGAGCCCAAATACATTATGTGTAAAGAACCCCGGCACTGTACATCCAAAACCACTTCCTCTAGGAGCCACTCCTGTTGGGTTAATATTACAAATTCTTTCCAATAATTGAACACAGCACAATATTTTTTATCTTGCATGCAAAAGCCCTATTGTTTTAAATGCTTCTTTAACCACAATCATGATATTCTCAGTCCTTTATTTTGTTAGTTATATTTTTTTAATTAATAAAAATAATTACTTAGAGCAGTTAAGCTTTCTTCAGACTGTGATGGAGTCTACTCATTCATTGATTTGCTGATATTAAGCTACTCTTCATTCCTGGAAAGCTCTCACTCAATCCTTGAATTGATCTGCTGATACATCTTAAGGGGTTTTTGCTTCTATTTGCTGGTTGGCTTCCTTTTATACAGGCCTCTTGCATGTGAGACAGGTGCTGTGTCTCTGTACTGTCCCAAGCCAGATCTCTTTTCTTGTGCTGTTTGTTTGTTTGTTTATGGTTTTGGTTTCAGGATAATGCTGACCTCATAAACCAAGCCAAGAAGCATCTCATCTGTATTTATCTTCCTAAAGAGATTGTGGAGGATATGCCGATTTCCCCCCCTAAATGATTGCTAGAATTCATCAGTGAGCCTGTAAATAGTTAGTCACTTAATTTCTTAAATGAATACAGGCCAATTCAAATTGTTTCTTTCTCCCCTTGTGAGTTTTGATAGTTGCCTTGGGGGAAATGGTCCATTTCATCTGGATTATTAGACTTTCTGACTTTTACATATCTGTAGTCTTTGTCTTTTTGTTTCACAAGATCTATAGTGACATCCCTTCTTTCCTTTCTGTCATTAGCAATTTGTGTGCAATCTTTCCAGTCTTTTACTTTCATCATTAAGGTCACATACTAATTGACTTTTAGTGATTATTTTTTCAAGGAAACAACTTTTATTTTTCTGAACTTCTCCACTGATAACCATTTCATTTGCAATGTCTCATCTTCACATTTTTTTTCTGCTGATTGTGAACTCATTTCTCCTCCTCTCACTGTTTTCCTAAGGCAGAAGACTGAGAGTGCATGATTAACTCTCATCTTTTCCAACATATATACTTAATGCTATAAATTTCACTCCAAGTCCAGATTTTGTTAGATCACATAAACAAAAATTTTAGAAATTTCTGGCCAACTTTCTATTACTGGTTTCCAGTTTAATCTTTCTGTTCAAAGTGAAGGGATTGTATGATTTCTATTGTCTTAGATTTGTTTAAGCATGTTTCAAGGTCCATAATGTAGCCTGTGTTAGAGAAGACTTCTCCAAGGCTTCTGAAAAATGTGTAATCCACTCTCATTAGATGAAGCCATTTGTTGACACCATTCAAATCAGCTGCTTTGTGTGCTATTGAACTCAACCATGCTTTCAATGACTCCCCCCTCACACTTGGTCTCCACTTCTGATGCAATCTGATGCTATCTATCTTTTAATTGATGTGTTTAGATCTTTGACTTTTAAGATGATGACTGATGAGTTAGGGAACCACCCACCCAAGCTGTTTTATCAGTGACATGTTTGTCTGCACTGTCTTCACCTTTTGAGGGTTTAAGTGAACATCATATGTGATTTCTTTCATTTCCTTTGTTATATGTCAATTCTGCTTTCTTTTCTAGTAGTTTCCCTGAAAATAAAATATACATTTACAATTAACCCGAATTCACTTGCAAGTAACACTGCTCTGTGCACATCTTATGAAAATGCAAACAAAAACACGCCAGTATTTAAACAAAATATCCTTATGTGTACCAACATATACACAGGAATATAATTATCTTTACTCTCCGTTATTCCTATTCTGATGGGTCCTTTCCTTATGTAGCTTGGCTTCTGACCTCTGCCATCTTACTCCTCTCTGGTGAATTTATGTTAGAATTTCTTACTAGTCAGTTCCTGGAAAGAAAGGCATGAATTTTGTTTATTTGATGGACTCTTCATTTCTCCTTTACTTTGCTATATAAGTTCACAGTGTGTAGAACTCCAGGTTGGTGGGTTTCTCTCTCACAAATCCTTATATTTTAATCTCCTGCATTCTTGCTTGGATGGTGGGCTGGTTTGTCCTTGGTTAATTTGACAAAATCTAATGTCATCTGAGAAGAGGTAGGTTCCATGGATGAAATGCTTCTATTAGATTGGCTCGTAGCTGGTTTGTGGGACACTTCCATGATTGGTGATTTGTGTGGGAAGACCCAACCCACAGTCAGCTGTGCCAACCTTGGACAGGTGATCCTTGGGAACATAAGAAAGCATGTGGAGCATCCATGGAAAAGAAAGCCAGGAAGCAGTGGTCTCTGTTTCAGTTCTGGCCTCCAGAATTCTGCGTTGATTTCCTGCCTCATTTCATATTTAGCACAAACTTTTAAGATTTAAACTGAAGTTAACCCCTTCCTTCCCAAGTTGCTATTGGTCATGATGTTTTTATATCAACAGTAGAAAGCAAATTAGGACAGGTGAACTTTTGAAGGCAAGTGGGCTATAGTTCTTGCCTTTGACCCTATGTGTATAACTATATTTAAAAAGAAAGTCTCTGGCTTTGTTTAATATTATTTAGTCATTCAAAATTTCTTGGTGCGGAGGACTGAACCTAGGGCTTCCATATGTATGGTCACACTTTACTGAGCTATACCACAACCCTAGGTTTTAAAATGCATGAATTTTTGTCCTTATATTTGAGTGTGCTATGTCAATATGTATGTTTTACTCCATTTTTATTAATTTCCATTCATTCTCATTGTTCTCTAAACTTTACAGTGGTTTAGTATCTATGATTGATTCACACCTAGTCTCAAACCCAATTCAAATAATCTCAGGTCCTTCTTGCAGACACACCACACATGTTAAATCTTTATTATTAGCTACACAGGTTTTGGACTTCTGCTAGAATTAGAGGTTCAGGTGTTTTCCTTCTTGGTAGCATTGTTCATTTCTGATACATTATATTAGACTTCTCTTATTTCTTTTACATTCTTTCTTAGCTTTTAATCTTTCTGCTTATATTACCCACGTATATTTACAAGTGCCTAATTTCCTATTGATTCCCTAAACTGATTGGTCACAGTGTTTAAAAATCTTAGCCTGATCATCCCAACATATTTCAACTACTATTGTGTCTTGTAATTTTATGGGTTAAAGGCCAGCATGACATCCTGGAAAAACAAAACTGATATAACTGGCCTTTTATCAATGCAATGGGGAGTAGGAGAATGTAGTGACGAGTTAGTCTTGTATACTTGAACTCAAGCTTGGCCTTGTTTCTTGGGGAACCTGTCAGGCTGGAGGGGTCTGGACAGGGCTGGACTTGGGGCTTCTCCTTCTCCATGTGAAAGGCCAGAGGGAGCTGGAGTGGATGTTTCTCTTCCCACAGGTGGATCAGATTCTGATAAACTCTCCACAGGTGAGACTTTGGATAAATGGTTTCTCCTGGGGGCAGATGTTACTAGCAGGCTGCTCTGGGGTGTTTCAAACTGTTACACCATTTCAGTCCCCCGGCAAATGAACTGGGTAGTTTTCTTGTTAAAAGTTGGCAAGATTTCTGGAATGAAAATATGTGGATGCTCCCACTTGGGTCCCCCTGAAGTTGTTAAGGCTCGGAGCTGTTCACCCTGGGCCAGTAGTTCATCTGTTACCCTCAAGGATTCTAACTCAGTCCTCCTTCCTCAGAGGTTTCTTCTCCACTGAGTCTGGATGTTTTTGTATTTACCTATCTTTAAATTGTTCAGGGACAGTGGTTTGCCTCCTGGTCTCGTGTTTCTCATCTATAAAATGCTGGTGTGTTTTCCATTGACTCCACCTTTTATGTTTTGTTATGAAGGGGAAGTGAGTTCTGTATTCCTTATATGGAAGACCAGAAAAAGAATTCATCTAAAATGCTTATTGAGCCCATCGATGTTTTAGTACCTTTCTCTAAACAGATCCTTAAAACATTATTGTGTTAATTTCATTTTCTGAACTTCATAAGACTTACTCCCAAATTTTATAAGACATAGGTCAACAAAATAATGAGAATAAATAAAGTTTACTAATACTTTGGTCTTCTTCTGAGAGTTATATGGATGATTTGACACAGAACACGTGGCAGAATATGGAATCAAGATTCTTTTGTGGATGAATCTTAAGATATAAGCTATTTGAGTACATATAAGATATAGAAAAATAATATAATAGCATATATAAAAGAAATCTTATAAATAACCCATGAACTGACCAGCTGTTTAACTTGTTGTTCATTCTGAAAGTGACTCTGCATGTGGTTGACCAGAAGTACAAAATATGCCCTTTAATGCCATGGTAATCAAAAATGCATTAACAAGGGGCTGGAGAGGTGGCTCAGAGGTTAAGAGCACTGGCTGTTCTTCCCAAGGTCCTGAGTTCAATTCCCAGCAACCACATGGTGGCTCACAGCCATCTACATTGAGATCTGCCCGGGCATATATGTAGAGCAAATACTGTATACATAATAAATAAACAAACAAACAAACAAACAAACAAACAAACAGATAAATAAATAAATAAATAAATAAATAAATGTTTTGGGCTGGAGAGGTGGCTCAGAGGTTAAGAGCACTGGGTGTTCTTCCAAAGGTCCTGAGTTAAATTCCCAGCAACCACATGGTGGCTCACAGCCATCTACATTGAGATATGCTGCCCAGGCATATATGTAGAGCAAATACTGTATACATAATAAATAAATAAATAAATAAATAAATAAATAAATAAATAAATAAATGCGTTAACAGAAACAAATATTTAAAGGGCACTGGTACTAGGTATGTGATGTCCTTTAGGAGTCACTTTCTGCTGTCTTTCTTTCCAGAACATTTAAAACTATGTAATTGTATAGATGACAATTTGAGCCAGGGAAACCAAGAAGATATTTAATTACTCAATAAGTAGACAAGAACTTCTTCATAAACTGTGACTACTAAGTTCTTTGAGTCCAGCTGAATAATAAACAGGATTCTTAAGTAATTTTCTCGTCCTAAGGATATTATGAGAATTTTGCTAGCACTCTAAGTATATTGTGAACTAAGAAAGTTTGCAAGTATCTGATTAATACCATCAACCAAATATGAATATATGGCAGTTTATAAATCAAGGTTGGAATTCTGTCACTACTATTAAAACATAAAATACTATGAAAACAAATATACCTCATTTGAATTAAATAATAGTATACAAATAGGAGTGTAAGTATTTCCAAATATGCTGAATATAAAACACCTAATTTCAGATGCTCTTTGGAATACACAGTTTTCTTTTCAATAGAAAGAAGGTTGATAAGCATGGTAATGTCCCCATGCAAACTTGCGCCTATTTATCCTATCATATAGCTAGCGCCACTTAGTGTTATACTGGACCACACTTAGCAGTTCCCATATTAACTGCTTCTGCTTCACAGCAGGGGAGTAGTAAAAAGCATACTTTATAGTAAATAGTACGAACGGTGTCCATATATATAAACATACATACATATGTAGATATTTCATGCTCTGACAGAATTCAGAGTTGAAGTTAATAACAGACACATGTAAGATTTGATAAGATGTCTTTCATGCAAGCACTCAAAAGTGGTTGGGGAAGGTTGAAGTATCAGGTTTATTTTTCTCATTTTTTTTTTCATATGTGTTTATTTTGCAATTTTGGCAATGAATTCATCTTGGCAAGGTGTTGCAGAAATATCTAAAAACACATACTAAAAAATTGTTATATGTACTTTAATTATGTTTTTATGATTAGAATTCTTTTACTACCCTGTCTTTAGAATTAATACTCATCACTGCTGTCTAATAGAAAAATGATTCCAGGTGAAGAGAGACTGACTAAAAAAAATACAAATATGAGTTATATTGTATGTTTAAATCTTCTATTAGCTACAATCAAAATTAAAAGAAGCATGAAATTTACAAATAAAACATTTTATTAAAATGAATATGCTTAATATCAAATGCCAATAAAGAAATTAGTAGTAAAATATGTCTTAACTAAATCCATTTTACCTGGAATTGTAGGGTTATCACGTTTCCATTTCCTACTTCCTCAACACACCCTGGTGTGTGTGTGTGTGTGTATTACAAAGTATTTGCTAATAGAAATGACTTACTGTATTCACTGAGTTCAAACTGAGAACATCTTCCAGGCCAGTGCAGTAGCAACCTGGCTTACGCTCATCTGCCAACCTCTTGAAGTCAGGCCATTCCTTTGGACCAGCTGGTGAATATTTAATGCAATTTACATTTGACAAAGCAGTTTCACAGACACATTTTATTTGGCCTCCTCTTTTTTAGTGGAAGCACGTGAGTCAATTCTGTGACCAAGCATTGGTGAAATGTTCTTGAGTGCATATGGGAAACACAGAGCAGCAGTCAGAATAGCTATGGCGGTTTTATCTCATTGAGGCAATTGATTATCACATCCACAGAAGTGACAAGTGGCAATAAAACCTAGAGGAAAGAGTGAAATATATTGTTTCAGAAGGGTTCTCTATCCTTCTGGAAAGGGGTGACTTTGCACACTTCCTACTGGTGAAGCAAATACAAACTGAATTTTTGTGTTAAATGTGTTTACTTTTGCACCCAAAAACAGTAACACAGGCAGTGTGTTTCAATTAAAAAGAACCCTGGAGCAAAAACGTGTTACAGTCAGGGGCTGAGGCACTGTATCATTATCTCGTAGGCACATCGGTGGAGATAATGAACAGTTAAGAAGACTGGACAATGGAAAGTGAAGTATGACTTGTCATGAAAGTGTCAATAGAATCCCAGCTCACTTTCCATTAGTAGATGCTACGAAATTGCGGGGCTGTACAGAACAAGCAGAGAAAAGTCTGAAATAAAAGTGGCTTCCTGGCACTTAGTTTTTTTAAGCCTGATTTAATATTTGGCACTGTTACCAAAGCCTTGAAGTGGGGCTTTCAGTGTTTAATTCTGATTCTTTGTGTGGGCCATTGGGTTTCCCTTCAGTTACCTTAACACTGAAGCAAATCCTTCTGGCATTTCCTTCCTCCTTTTGCTAATATTTTGTTTTGTTATTATTACTCTTTTGATATGGAATGTAAGATTTGAGGAAGATCTGAGTTCCTGTCCTTTTTGAGAGACAATGAAGACACTGTGTAAGTCCCAGGAGTGTCAACAGTAGATTGGTTTAAATAAAAATGAATTTCAACTGGACCGAACTCAACTGCAAGGTCCTCAGGAGACAAAACCTCAACACCAGTACAGCAAAAAGGAAACAGAAGACATTGAGGGTGATGTTCAAATGAGAAACTTGCTAGTCTGTTATCCACAAACATACACTCCGAATCATTCATGTCTGGTTAGAGATGAAATTAGGGAGTTATACCAAATGTCCTTTATCTGCAAAGTTTGGGATCACAGTATTTTTTTCCTACTTTTGAACTGTGTATAAATACAGGAGATAATTTGGAGATGAAACACAAGTCTAAACATGTGGTTTATTTATTCTTCATCTATACCTTACACACAAAACCTGATGTTAATTTTGAAACCCTCTGCTAACTGCATATTGGAAAATTTCATATTGTAAGATTCTCTACTTCTGGTGTCAGATTACTGAGAAACGTTCTGATGTGGGAACATTTTGGATTTCAGAATAGAGATGTTCACCCAATATAATGACTATTGATTCATTAATTTATTTTCAACATATTCTGTGAGTAATCACTTAATGTCAGGTGTTTCTTCTTGATCTTCAAGGCAGATGGCACACGTCAGGAAAGACCTCAGCTCAGGTGTAGGGAGACAGACAAGAGATTCAGTTTTCTGTTTTGTTATTGCTGTTGTTAAAAAAGCAGGAAGTGAGATGAAGAATATAGGATCACCATGGTGTATGGTGGGGTCCAGGACTCTGATCATTGAGGGTAGAGATAAAGTTTCTAGCCCAGGAGAGGAAGACAAAGGAAGGGTCTTAATGGAATGGGTGTTAATAGTTATCCTGGCTTCTTAAATGCTGTATTCAGTCTTCTTTCCTGAAGATCTCAGAGAGCCCTTCCAGGAATAGAAGTTGGGAGAGTTCATGGTTGACCTAGTGGTTTCTTCCTTTCCAACCCTCAGAATGTCTGCTGCTGGAAATACTTGAAACTCTTGGAAAGTATTTACACATCATTTTCACTCACTTTGGGTCTTTCAGTGTAACAACATTGGGCACCTCATGTATGCTCTTAGAGCCATATATCAGATCTCTTAAAATAAATGCTTGCCTTGCTTGTTTCCTGTAAGCCAAATGCCTAGTGCCAGGCAATAGTTAGGCATAGAGTAGTAACATTTCATGCATCAGAGAAAGAATAATAAAGAATGTGAGACCCCCCACGACAAGCCATGCTGCTAAGTTGTGATCTTACAAGCAGTGCCCAGAGTTCCTGAATTGAAGTTTTAAAACTGGTCTAAAAGCATTAAATTACACAGACTTCACTCCTGGGAACATTTATTCCATAAGACCCATGCCTGGAATTGCTGAATTCTCCACGTGAATCTTATTTATTTATTTACTTATTTACTTATTTATTTATTTTAAGTACTTTATTTTTTTTTCCTTCAAGTTACATCTCAGTCACAAACCCTTCCCTATTCCCCCTTCCTATCCCACCCTTCCACCCTCTTCCCCCCAGCAGTTTCCCCTTTCAGTCCAACAGATGGTTCCTTCTCTTATAACAGTAAATACTATACAAAACAACAGATATAAATATGCCACATTTATGAGAGTTAAATGGCCCAGTATACCTTCCCAATGTCCAGTTTATACATATTTGGCCCCTGACTTTAACATTCTACTATCTAACCATCTCCATGAGTTTAAAGGTCTATATCTGACTCAACATTCATACTAACTTGCAACACACTTTTAAGAGTATCTTCTTAGATCTATAACATCCTCTTGATTCCTAAACAACTCAAAATTTAACTATGAGACTCTAGCTGTCTATTCTTCAACCACCTCAGAGACCTGAAAGGGATAAATATATCTGCTTATATAGGAAGTGCAGGGCCTGCAGCTTCCAAAACTAAGAAATGACATACCAGTGACTGCCTGGACAGTTCCCATTTTCTCTCCATACATTCCTGCATCAGTCTTCAGCCTTTGGGTCCTGTTTCTCTGACAGACATTTGTTGTAGAGCAGGGATTATGAAGGACTTACCTACCCTGTCTTGGCAGAGCTAGGCTGTTGACTTCCCTGCTACCAAGTTTTGTCCTTTTTGGACAGCAGTCTGTCTGCAGTTGGTGCAAGGGGTTTTTTCATGCCAAGAGATAGGCTTGCCGCTAATTCAACCATCTCACACTGGAGATTCTTCGATGCTTATCTTCTACTTGGAGTAGAATAGGGGGTGCTGTCAGGAGCTGATATGTCTCGATATCAAAAAAAAAGAAAATCTTAATTTAAGATAACATCTTAAGAGTATATTTAACCACAATTGAATAGATCTTTGTATATGGATACAAAATTAAAGGTAACGCTTCCTAATCTTATCATACCTAGAGATACTTAAAAATAAAATGTGAAGCTCTGGCCTCTTGATACCAACCGTCTAAAACTGTCTAGGATAGTTAAGTAAAACAAACTCCTAGTCATGCAAACATGTCACTTTGTAAGCTACTATGACAGTCTATCACAGATATTCTCTACACTACTCAGTAATCAAGTTGTTAAGAGACAAGCAACATTTGCTTATCTAAATACAAGAGATGGACAGGGCATCTTCAAAAACCCCAAGAGATCTGCAGAATATGGCACTCCACTTGAATCTTATCAGTGCTCTTGGACTTGCAGAAAGATGGGTCAAGAAGAAATATAATTTTTTTTCTACATGTGACCTCCTTGACTTTATTTTGTGTAGTTCTTTACTATTTATTGATGCATTTGAACTAGATCCAGAAGCCATGATTATTCTGTGTTTTAGCATGTAGGAGATAAGATCAAGGTAAATGCTGTGCTTCAAACTCAACATACAGAGGCAGACTGTGAAAATGCCTTTCCTTTGGAGATAGCATTGTCTGCTCCATCTGGGCTGGCTTCCACCCTGACAATAAATCAGTTCTGATAATAGTCATGGAGTTATACACATCAAAACATATTTAATAGCTTATGTGTTCATACACTGAAAGCTTTGCATACTTAGAATTTTAGATTAGAATTCAACTTTTTCTCCCTATTAAATGCCAGCCAGGCAAGTTGCATTAATGACCGTGGTTATGTTTGAATGTAAATGGGGACATCTGGTGATATCAGCAGATCAAACGTTGGGAGTCTGCATGATGACTCTCATCTGTTTGTCACCCAGCAGGTGTAATGGATGGCAGGCATGTGGGCTCTTTGCCCAAGTTAATGTACGGACCTAACTCATGGAGGGGAGAAGTTTCCTCTGCAGTTTTGAAGGATCACAGATCAGGTTACATGGGTGGGGGGGAGGCAAGAGAGGGCAGGGCAAGTGGATGCCTTCCCAAAGGCACCAGTCCTTCAGCTAAAAAAAATAATAATAATAAAAATAAATAAATAAATAAATAAATAAATCTCCGTTTTCTAGCCTACAGGCATTTTTCTTGTCCCATTTCAACAAACTTCCACAGCCCAATTTGTTATTCAAAAATTTATGGAAAATGTATGTTAAAGTGAAAAGGGTACATTGTGCAGAAAAGGGAAGCAGCTTGTAAGCATATCATTATGCACAAGCCGTGGGGCCCGCAGATGGCACTTCTACTCAGAACCGAGAGTAGTGCCAAAAGCTCAACTCTAAATACATTTAAATCACATATCTTTACTTAAAAATGGAGTATTTTGGAAGGAAAAGCAGATGATATTTAAGTACACAAGTGGTATTCTTTTGTTCCTCATATAATAGAGCCCTTTACAAAAGTCGTTGCCTTCTGAGTGTGCAGTAAGCCTTTGATTCCTTGAATTCCCTAGCGGATTTAGTCTTAGTGCATGGTTCATTCCTAATAGGATTAGCCATCGAGGTAGCACCTTGCTGTAGAAAAGCTCTTGAGTATCCTTGCCATGATTGAAAATTAAGGGATTTGTTGTGATTATTATGTTCAAGGCTAAAAGCAAACCTTTGTTTTGCACATTAGAAATAGTAACAAAAATTATCATGACATATGGGCTTCTTATTTTAATTGAAAATAAATTTAGTTCTTTGACTGTGCCAATCTGTTAATTAATTAGAGGGAGGGTAGCAAAAGGGATGAAGGCATTTGTTTGCTGTTTAAGATAATGATTATTCTGGAAATATTTTTTTAATATAAGCATGCCTGTTTCTTGTTTCAAGCATGGTTATATTTACTTTGAATGAAGAATTTATATTTTGAAGGGTACAGTTCATACTGGTGAGATTAACACAGTAAATAGGTCGATTTTTGTTTCTTCCTTTGAACAAAATTTAAATGGCTTCTTCTAGCACCTTACACCATGAGAGTTTTAACTCTGGAATTAGTTTTGAATGGGTCTTTTTAATTTTTATTGATGTCATTAATTCTGACAGCAATGCGATTAAAATATGCACTTGTTTGTATTTAAAATTTTAAAACATAACCTTTTATTTTAATATTCCAACAGCTTGATCAGTGTAATGGTTACAGCTTTAGGAAGTACAAGAGTATAATTATATCTATATGGCATTTGGTATATGGGATCTTTAGTTTTCAAAATACTACAAACACATGGATTTTTTTTTCCAGATTTCTCAGCGCTCCTCCTCCATCCTCTTTTCCTGAAATATTTCACATAAATTCCTTCCAGTTCTAATAGTCTGTTTTGAATCAGTGTGCATGGCAGAGAGAAAATGAGTGGCATGCATGTACATATGCAAACACATGCGTATATGGTGAGTGAGTAGGGAAGAAATTAATTATATTTTAAAGAGACACAATTTTATTTTGCCCCTGCTAACTGCAAGTAAGATACAGTGATGGTGGAAAATGCGTTGATAGTCTCCTGGGAGTTCGTGTTCATGCTCAGATGGGAATCGCTCATGGTTATTAATGAAATGAAATTGTTCATTTCAAAGTAAGTCCTGGTAAAGCCAATATACATGCTTCAGAAGCCTGTGTGTATAAACTGGACAGTGCCATTGATCCGATTAAATTTTTGAGGAAGAAATTCTATAACTCCTTTTTATGAAATTTATTATAGAATAGTCCTTACCACTGTCTACTTAGAAAGCAAATTATTTGTAAAGTGAAAAGTCTTATGCTTATTTTGTACATTTTCTCTTCTTTCTCTCTTTCTTTTTTAAAACATTTCCTAGCATCATGTCGAAGTGAGTCTTCACTTTGGGTCATCCTAAAGCACTTACTGCCATGCCTTCACCCAGGACAATAACCTGTTTGCACACCACTTCAGGTAGTCTACTAACTTTGTCCCTTTCTTAACTCATCAGAATTACCCTTTAAATGACGGGAATATGTACTATGAATGGATGCACCGAGGAATTTTATGCCCATAATAGTGAGTCAGTATGAGGAACAACTAGATGCTTCTTTGAGGGATAAAGTGGATGATATTTGATTTAAATGTCCATTAAATTGGATATAGTTTAAGTATGATAATTGCTATCTTAAAGAACACAGGGATAGGCACAGATTCCATACTCAAGCTCAAGGGTCAATCTCTTCATGGAATTAAAAAGAATTTTTTTCATTGCCTTGTTCCCCATCTGTCCTCATTTTTTTTTAATATGAACATTTCATACATCTCTGTATCATGAAATAAAAAAATCTCCTTATTACTCTCAATAACAAGTGAGATGTTCCAGAATGTTCTGATGCAAATCATCTTTTGGCAAATTCACTTTATTCTTGTTAATGATTTCAAATTCACTGAAAGTGGTTCATGTGCATCTTTCAAAGTCAAGGAAATAATAGCAAAACATTCAGCTTTTCTGGTGAGACCTACAAGTTTCTGCTTATATCAACTTATACTTCAAAAATACAGTTTGTAGCCTTAAATTATTCAGTGAAGAAAAACAGCCTTTATATGATCTAGTAGTCATCTAATTGTACTTTAGGCCTCCATATGAGTACTATTTTATATACTTTTGCAAAAGCAAATGAACCTCCACTCTCTATGAATTAATTATAATTAGCAACTGATTTAATACTTTCTTTTGCATTCTTTTTCTATGTATCCCTGCGAAACAAACATTATTCTAGGCATGCAGTACACAATTATTAGTTCAAGTTGAAGTGATTCTGTAGAAAATTGGTCTCATATTTATTCATTCAGAAAATGAGCAGGGAGAGAGTGCATATTTTATACAACTCCGGTAATTTCTGTATCAGATAACCCTTAAGCAAAATAAGATTTGACCCTTTCAGAATTGCTTAATGAATTGATATTACACAGAATGTCTTTTTAAACTTCTGTAGAATTTTTCCCCCTTCCCTGAAGCCTTTGAGCATAAGCTTTGGATCACAGACCCTGCATTTAAATGTTGAAAATATGATTGTGTTTTGATTGCTTTTGGTGCATCTTTATGATAGAAGCCTTGCATTCTAAGAAAAACTATGCCAGTGCTTGACAGATTATTGTAGTTGCCTCCATGTGAGAGAGTGAGTTACATTAATTGAAATGCTATCTTAAGGAACAAGATATTTCCATGATTCCCTATAGTAAGGATGCATCATCTTCAGCCAGTAGTGAGTTTGCAAGGAAATTAACCTTACTGTGTTGAGAATCTGGTTAGTGTTACTTTCCCCATACACTAAGCATACCTTCCTAATGCTATCTGCATGTCCGTAATTCTTTGCAGTGTTGATTAGGGCTATCACAGATGAGGATCTGCTTATTAAACCTTAACACGCATGCGATAGTTCTCTAATGTATTTGCCATAAAATCAGTAGTCCAACAGACTCAGAAGCTAGCTGCAGGGACTTCTCAACGATATGAAAGCTATTCTCTATTCTCTCATCTCGTAAGATCCAGCTCAGCTAGCTTGGGGACATGAATGTATTTCAGATAGTATTTGTAATGAGGCCACTGTTTTGTTCTACTGTACAAAATTCGTCAGTGAAAGCTAATAACAAGTAAGAACTTCACAGGTTGACAAGTGCAACAGTAGACTTTGCACTGCTCATTGGCCACACTGTCCTCATGATTAAGGAAGTGACATGCACTAAACTCGTAAGTTTAATGGAAAGAAAAAAATCTTTATTCTTAATAGAGTTACACTGTGTTGTGGATTATTGGTATATAGTAGGTTCACTATTGGGACAGATTTCTGATGGGTCTTTCTGATTGCTATTCTTTCACAATAACATTTCAAGAGTGAACCTAAAGCTCACACTTTTACTCACTAACACGAGCATCCTAGGCAGTCCATAAACAGTGTGAGAACCTGGCCATAAACATGCAAACTACATGAATTGAAAGCCTGTATTCTTTATTCATCACCAGGCCAGGGAAGGACTGACTCAGAGAAATATAATGCAAATCATATTTTTTAATGTATATTTATTACTTCAGGTTACATCTCCATCACAGTGCCCTCTTTCCACCCCTCCCATTCCTGCCCTCCCACTCTCTACACCCTATCCCTTCCATCCCACTCCTCTGGAGTGGAGTGTCCCTACATATCAGCAGTCATATAAGGGCCAAGAGCCTACCCATACACTGGGGACCTACAAGGCAGCACCACTAGGGCAAAGTGTCTCATTGACAGGAAACAAAGTCTATGTTCCTGATCCCTTTGGGGCATTGGCTGTAGTATAGTTATCCTGTACTATATGGCTAAAATCTGATTATAAGTGAATAGATACCATGTGCATCCTTCTGAGTCTGGGTTAGCTCACTCAGGATGAGCTTCTCTAGTTCCATACATTTGGCTGCAAATTGCATGATTTCATTGTTTCTGATGGTTGAATAGTATTCCATTGTGTATATGCACCACAGTTTTTTTTATCCGTTCATCAGTTGAGGGATATCTGGGTTGTTTCCAGTTTCTAGCTATTACAAATAAGGCTGCTATGAACATAGATGAGGAAACAATGGAATCTAATTGAAGACCCAGAAATGAACCCACACACCTATGGTCACTTAATTTTTGACAAAGAAGCCAAAACTGCACAATGGAAGAAGGACAGTATCTTCAATAAATGGTGCTGTTCTAACTGGATGTCAACATGTAAAAGAATGAAATAGACTCATACTTATCACCTTGTACAAAACTTAAGTCCAAGTGGATCAAAGACCTTAACATAAGGCTGGACACACTAAATCTATTAGAAGAGAAAGTGGGGAAAACCCTGGAACTCATCAGCACAGGTGACAACTTCCTGAACAGAACACCAACAGCTCAGGATCTAAGAGCAACAATCAATAAATGGGACCTCATGAAACTGAAAAGCTTCTGTAAGCCAAAGACACTGTCATTTGAACAAAACCACAACCTACAGATTAAAAAATGAAGCTTCACCAACCCTACATCTAACAGAGGGCTAATATCTAAAATTTACAAAGAACACAAATCATATGTTTTGTGTGAAGTTTTCTATTAGGGTACATGAAAAATAGTGAAAAGAAAACTGCTAAAGTTAACTATCTGACTGTATTTTATCCCACTGAAAGTGCCAAACTGCATCTCTTCCATATGTAATCAAAGGAAAACATTATTGATATATTTATATTAAATTGTGAAATTAGGTATGTGTTGCAATGCATGCAGAGATAGAAGAATGGTCACGTGTTTAGTGATCCATAGCCATAGATCGTTGAAGGTTTCTATGTTCCACAGCATGGAACTGGAAATTGAATGCTGTCAGAAACACAAGTGCCATTCACTATGTGTTTGTCAAATAAATGAGTGAATTATAACAGTTGACAAGTTTCAATGTATCTAGACTAATTTTAGGTGCTGTAAATTATTTTTAGCTGAGTCTAAATACCTCACTGTAAAATCTACTTGTTAGGTGACAGAAAACTGTGGTTTTCTTTTTTGTTTTGTTTTTTTTTTTTGTTTTGTTTGTTTGTTTCAACTTAGGACATTCCTTTTTGAATAAGGTTGCAGCTCTCAAATAGTTACATGGATAATATAAGGCCAAATGGTCTGAGTATATTACAAGATTCATTCATTGGTACTTTCTGTTTCATTTTTTCCATGGTGTGGAATGAAACTCATATGATCATATTTTTATGTCTGTGCAATCTTTATTTTTATTCATTAGAAAGAAGCCAATTAATTTGCATTCACTAATCTCCCATTCCTTACATTGTAATACCATTCTCTTTATATCTGAAGGGAAAATTGTTAATAGTTCTTTTTAGCCCATAAACTTAATTTCCATTAAGGGAACTGGTAGTTTGAATGAAGATAACAATATCTTGCAAGTTTTATTCCTATTGTTTGGCTTTTTATAGGCTTGTCTTTATCATTTCCATTTGTGGCATTCGTGTAAAATATGTAGTTTGGTATTTTCCTAGGTTTTTTTTTTTAATTTCTCTAATTTATATGTTTAATGCCAGAAAAATCAATAAAAAGTTACAAATCAAGACATACTCAAATTATTCCCCTAAAGCCAATAATGTTTAATTATTTTAAATTGCTTATTTTATAAGATTTTTTAAAAGCAGGATACTTCAGTTTTAAATGTTCCTAGAAGTATTAAATAAAAAGTTGAAACAATTTGATCGACTCTGAAATGGCCTTAGATTAACTGCCACCAATAAATCAGAAAGTACATTTCTGTTAGAGAAATGGTTCAGAATAAAGATCAATGGATGACATTGACCGACTTATTTATGCACAGCTCTGTTTATACCCAATGCATTTATGAAAAGAAGTGTAGAAAAATGCTCACCTAAAGCTAAGGAACAGTTTTCACTTACTGAAATGTTTTGTTGTTGATGTTGTTTTGTTCTGTCTTTGCTGTTTCTTTGTTTTGCTTTTTGTTGTTGTTTTACTAGATTCACTTTCTCTTTACTATTCTGAACAATTTATGCTGTTTTAGGATATTGGAAAACAGCATCAATTTAAAAGGAAGTTTGAAAATGCAGAGGTCAGTCACATACCTCCAGTGGAGGAAATAGAACTCTAAAATTTGTTTCAGAAAACTAAAATTTCAATTTATTTATTTATTCATTCATTCATTCATTCATTTTAGTAACGAACTATAGAAATGATCCCTGAAAGAATAGTCTTCATTCATGTATTTTAAAGCCTGATGGTGGCTCCTCCCTCCTATCCTCCCAGTCCCATTTTTCCCCCTTTCCTCCCCTACAATTTAAATGTATTATCACTTAATTTATAATGTGTTTAATATCAGTTCACATATGAGATCTAGGTAGTCCTTTATTGGTTTCTCTCTCTGTCTCTCCATCCTTCCCTAACTCTCTCCCTTTTTCCTTCCTTTTCTCTCTCCTGCTCATAGGTTTTTTTCTACTTTTATTATTCCTATAGCAGCCCTGGGTGGCCCACAACTCAGTATGTAGCTGCACTCAAGCCCCAGGTTCCCCTGTGCTAGCCTCCCAAGTCCTGGGATGTTAGACCCTATATCTTAGTATAGATGAAAACCTAGTGAATAACAACACTCATGATTGCACTGTCTCAGAGCATGTGCCATTGTTAGTGAATATTTGATTAGTACCATATAATGTTCAATAAAACCCATTTTGATTTTTTCTTTTTCCTTTGTTTTGTTTTTGTTTCTTTGAGACAGGGTTTCTCTGTACAGTCCTAGCTGTCCTTGAACTCATGATGTAGGTCAGGCTGGCCTTGAACTCAGAGACCTGCCTCTGCCTCCCAAGTGCTGGGATTAAAGGTGTGTGCCACCACACCCAGCTTTCTTATTTATTTTTTTTTAAACTGAAGTATGTTACTATGTAATATAATAGAATATGGGATGATTTTTGACAGTGCATAAACCAGTAAGTTTTAAAATAATTATATTTCACTAATTAAAACAAACAATGATAGTTGATGTTTATGGTATATGATTGCCATATCACAGTAAACCTCCTACTTAGATGCTTTTATCTTTCCTTACCTTACCTAGAGGATTATACCTTATGCAGGGACACATATCTGTTTTGTATGTTGATCAGCTAATAAATCCAAGTTGTTGAATCTGTGCTCTAGAGCCTTGGTCATCACAATGTGCTGTGCACATCATATACACTGATCAGGGCTGATTTTATTTCACATTCTAGAAGATTACTTTTATAATTAACACTACATTCAATTATAAAACAGTAGCATTTCTCTATTCCTTAAAATTGAGTTTTCTTACTGTGGAGTTTTTGTTACACATTCTTTCCCCCCCTCAGAGACAGGGTCTTGCTATGAAGCTCAGGATAGATTCCACTCACCACCCCCTGCCCCCATATCTCTTGTTCTGGGGTTAGAGATGCTCACCACCATCGCTGAAAATTCTAAACTCATATTTAGAATAAATGGGTAATCCACCTGAAACAAATGTGTGCCCCAACTTCAACTCCTCTGTGAGGGTGAGAAATATGTCCATGTCTTCAGAATTATTCTGAAGGAAAGGAAACAGTTTCCCATTATTCTACGCACTACCTTTAGGATTTCTCATTTTTTAACTATCAACTTAATTTCTTTTTCTTTAAGCAAGAGGGTTTGAGATCGTCCTTTGCTATATGGCCAAAATTGGTCTCAATTCATGATTGTCCTGCCTCAGCTTTCAGTATGCTTGGATTACAGGCATGCCCCACCATGCTTGGTTCACAGTAATTTTTCATGCTGCCCAATGTTGACTCTTCTTGAAAATATTCTTGCAATTTTATTTTGTAATAAAGTTGTTAAATTGTGGCTCTTAATAGCATTAAAAACTAATATTCAGGAGAGATTAAAGGATCAGAACAGTGCAAGTGAGTAAACAGACTTGCTTATAAGGGCACCTAATTATTACAAGATAGGATATAATTAAGTGCTAAAGTTATGTAATGCAAAGACAGTAAAGGCTACAGAGTGTCTAAGGAGGAAATCAAAGGACCATATTGGTCTGCTGGACAGGGATGACCAAATTTAATTTTGAAATATCAAGCAAAGTTCAAACAAGACAAACTCATACAAGGTTTATAATTCTGCCCAGTTTGTAGCTTGCCTTTTAAAGGCACACAGCTTTTATTAGACATTTCCATCCTTATGGATTCTTTATACTTACATCCCAAATGCACTGACATTTGGATAGTAGGTTGGTAAGGAAGGCAGGAATGGTAGTTAATCCTTTGTGTGTGTGTGTGTGTGTGTGTGTGTGTGTGTGTGTGTGTGTGTGCCTGTTGTGTAGCCCAAGGCATTTCCTCTCAACATTACTTAATTTTATGTGATGAGTGTTTTGGTCCTGTATTACAGAGAAGACTGAGGATCATTGGGTTCCTGGAACCTGAACACTCAGCTGTGATTCTCAATAACAGACACAGTGGGAAGCCATCTGGAAGTTTACCTCCTGTATTCTCCACTGCAGATGCAGTGGGATCTTTCTGAAAGATTGCCATGCTATCACCCTAAGTTTTACTGTAAGTTTTTATAACTGTTTTAGGAGGAGCCAAGGCTTTGCAGGCTTCTAAGAGGGGATGTGGTCATTAAACTGAAAGTGCAATGTGAGCCAGTGAAGAATATTTAGGAAGGTGGCATCCCCTGTGCTGTGATCAGAATTAAGATGGACTTTACCAAAGGGGAAGACCCCCAGTTCTGTAGGGTATTCTCTTCCTACCATCTCCCTCACAATGCTGAACAATGATGGCCTCATTACACTTCATAGGGATATGTAAATTACATGGGCAAGATGAGAATGTTGAGGAAAATGGGAGAATTAGGACCACTGAGTCCAGTTATTGTTGCTACCACTTTCTTTAACCCTCTTTAATTTAGCGCCAATACTACTTCCGTTGTGGACTTAAAATATCAACTGTTGAGACTAGTAGAGAAGAGAGGCTGCAGAAGATAGAGTAGGGAGGGGCGTGAGAGAGGTAATATATATTTATATGCATTAAATGCATGAGTGAATATATCTCAAGGAAACTCACTGTCTTGTACAACTAACATACAGTAATGTGGAAAAAGAAATCACCCTTGGCTTTCTTCCTGGGACAGTTCCATTGGCCAGAGGAGGAAGAGCCCTAATGACTCATGCAGGTCTTAGTGTAGGCCAGACGAACTAGCTTAATATGTAGGTCCTTTGGTTTGGGGGGGGGGGCAGATATTTAAACTGTTTAGGGAAAAGTCATTCTCTCCAATCTCTGTTGATGACATTGCAGATATGTAGAGTTTGGTCAGTGACAGTGACAAAGCTGATGGCAGCTGGCATGCATTGAAGGATGAATCAATGCCAGACACTGAACCAAGTGCCATGAGAGCTAAACAAATTGAATCCTCATGGCAATTTCTGCGAGATAGGCATCTCTGTGCCTCTGGCTTCAGCTCATGAGAGCTTAGGTTGTGTTCCTGGAGCAACTTTGATTGGTCACTTCTGTCTTCTGGTAGGGTACACCACATGTGCATGGGAGTGAGAGTGGTATTGAGTAGCAAATATTGGAACTTGAAAGTACATTAATACGAACATTGCATTGAAGGGACAAACTGCTGAATTTTATGATGAAATAAATCACTTGTTAGCATAAAGGGCAAACTTCAGTCCGTGTTTTGTTAGAAATAGGCATTTCAGCTATTCTCCAGCAACAACATTATATATTTCAGTGTTTGCATCATGAACCACATTACCACGAAAAGTACCGTTATATACCATTGTAGTATAGCACTTTTACACAAATTAGTGTAATGATGAAATAATGAGAGTGGTGATTAGTTTTCTTTTCTTTCAAGTTGAAGCAATGTAGGGGCATGTGGAAAGAGGAAACCTCAATTTAGACGTTATCTCCATCTGACTGGTTTGTAGACAAGTCTATGGAGCAATTTCTTGATTGACGTGGATTGCTATGGGCCCAGTCCACTGTGGATGCCTCCACAGCCTGGGGAGGTCTTCCTGGAATGTATAAGGAAGCAAATTGAGCAAGCCATGGGGAGTAAACTAGTAAGCAGCTCTCCCTCCTGGCCTCTGCATCTATTCCTGCCTCCAGGTCCCTGCCTTGAGTTTATGTCCTGAGGTTCCTAATTGACTGTGAAGAGGACTTGGAGCCAAATAAACCTGTTCCTAATAAACCAAGTTGTTTTGGGTCCTGTTGCATATCAGAACAATGGAGAGCAAACAAGGACAGTGAGCCTAATCAAAGCAACTGAACCAATTCTTAGACTTTCTACCAATTTTAAAGCTTCCACTATTGAAAAACATTCTGAGCTATCCTAATGAATCTAATGTCTAATTTCAACTTCCCCACTTTTCGTTTATATGCCATTTGCACTGGTTTGAATCTTACCGACTGTGTCTTTTATTTCTACAGTTACAACTGCTGTTTACTGCCTAAGCCCTCTGGAACTTGCTCTCTTTCTTGGCTTTGCTGGAAATTCCTAGAAACGTAGCTGAATTGTCCATCAGACACCCACCCACTCGGTGAGTAAGATCATAGCTACAGTTTTGTTTTCTTCTGCCTTTGGTCATACTTGCGTTGGTCAATCTGCAAAAGAAGTCAGTTTTTGTGTTTGTTTGCTTTGTCGTTGGGTTTTGTTTGTTTGTTTTCTTTTTACATTCATTTTCTTCTTTGTCCTATGAACTAAGTAATTTGTTTTGATATTTTTTTTTCTCTCAAGCCTGCTATTATCATTTTTCCTCCCACTCATTTAAAGGACTTTCGAATCCCTCACCCTGCATATGATCCTAATTTCTACCTCTATAGATTGCCTACGGCCAGACCCTGCTCTGTGTTCTACCAAATATTTTGTCCAGTGCACATTTACTTGACGTGAAAACATGGGAATGCAGGGGCTGGTTGTGAATAGCTGGACAATATAGGTTTATTTTGTAGAGTTGAATGTTTTTGGATGAAAACGCTTGGCTCCCTTGATTGGTTTAATGTGAATCGACACAGGCCTTATACAGCAAGCCAAAAGGAATTCATTGAGTTTCCTTAGGTTCCTAATTAAATCCTCTGTTCTTTTATTGCCTTAGACTGTCATTTTCAATATGTTGCTCTATATCATCCTGTTTCACGTGTCAAGTGCTTCCCTGGATTCTGTCTATGCATTCCTATAACAATTTTCTCCCATTTTAGTATTTTGTGTTATATGCATTCATTTATTTTTATTCATTTTATCTATGCTTTGGGGGTCCAACTCTGGGATCTGGCACATAGAGGGGAAATGCTCTACCAGAGAGCTCATCACCTCTTGTTTCTTGTTTTTGTAGATCTTGATTTTTATCTTTCCATATATCAAAGCCTACTAAGATAATTGATTTGGGGATAGAATACTTCCAGAGTTCCATGGAGAAGTTTTAACGTATTATGCTAGCCTTACTTAAAGAAGGGGAATCTGACTCAGCAAAACTATTGTTTCCTGCTAAATTCAGTAATGTGAATACAGTCAAGTTTTGTGGCTAAAGTTAGTTATAAGAGGTGATTGTTAAAAGTAGCTATTAGACAAATGAATAGAAAAATCTTTCTCTAAATCAAGTCCCTCTCCCCCACCCCCTGTGGTAATTAAACAGTGAGTAAAAATGTCTTGGGTGGCTATGGGAGTAGGAATGGGCGTAAGCACAAAGCTGATGACATGAATACACCCAACATGATTGTATTCCTAAAATAGTACTTCTTAATGTATACTATTGGAGCAGTTTACAAAGCACAAATATAGATTATGGGATGCTGAATGGAACACTCAAAAAAAAAAAACATTACATTGAATGATCCAATGAAGGGCTTGAACTAGTCCTTCCACATCCAGTTAGAGATAAATTAATGTTTAATGATGTCAGCAAATGGAGCTCCCTCTTGCTGGCAAAGAAACTGAAGTCCAGAAATTTTGTTAACTATCTTGTCATCGACCTTTCTGCCAAAGCTGAATTGTCACTTCACCCCATTTTCTTGTATTTTTCCTGTGTGTGCAACTTGTGCAAGAATTTTCTAGTCAATACTTAACAGTTCTGTCTACATCTTACTGTGTTTTCATTCTCAGGGAGGTTCCCAGTTGAACAAACAACATTCTGCATAAATTAACTTTCTCTGCAGCACAGTTGTTCTCTCACTTTGGAGGTGAGAGTCCAATTGGCTTTCTAGCGTGAGCTGGTCAGCTGGCCTCTGATTTCTCCACGGGTCTACCAAGGCTCTGTTGCCCTCTTTGCCTCTGAGCACCCTTCCCTGAGACCCTCCGTGGAAGAACCTTGCATCTATTTTGCTTTAGTTCTTAAGGAATATAATCAAGTGCTTAGGAAAGCCATTAGACATTTTGGAAGAAATGACAGTACGTATGGTGAAACAGACCTAAGATTCTGGCATATTCTATACCATCCCATCTGTCCTCCCTCGGCAAGAAACAGACCACAAAGCTACCTAGTTAGGGAAAGGGAGTTTTCTGGGGCAAGGCCTGGATTAATGAGCAGTGGGACATTTCTGTTGGTTCTAGAGTCCCTCTGACCTTGTCACAGCTGACTGTTATCTGCTGCTCTGCTCTCGGTTGGTTGCCATCATTTGTATTTTGTTATATAATCATGTCATCTGACTTGGTTTTCTAGCAAGCAGTGCAGTGTGGCTTTGTGATATGCGGAGGCTAAGGGAGGAGGCAGAGCTTGGTGAAGACAATGAGTAACAGGCTACTAGGCAGCGGATCCGGGATCCAGGAAGAATCAGAAAAGGTTACAAAGTTTGAGACACTCCCTGGGTATTAAAAGCAAACCTCAGAATTTCCTGACAAGGATATTAAAACTGGAACTCATTGCTGAGGTTCATAGATGTTTGTTAGTGCCTAGAACACGGCTTTGGCAATTCCATACTTTTTTTTTGTTTGTTTGTTTGTTTTGTTTTTTAGCCCTATTAAGATGTCTTGTTATCATTTAATTAGAGAAGTATTTTAATCACTTTATCACTGAACCTAAAACTATTTTAGATTTTGACTATCCAGCAAGCTAGTGAGTGGGGCAGGCCCTGGCTTAGAGAAAACTACTATTCACTTATGGAAAATGTTCTCCATGCAGTCTGATGTGATTTTCTTTTCTTTTTTTTTTTTTTTTTTTTTTTAATGATATTGGACCTATTTTCAAGATGTCTACCTATGTTGTAAAGGGCTCCACAAGGCTTCTGCCCCCTGCTGCTCATTTAGAGTGTCACTTTCAGCCCTAACAGGATGACTGGGAGTGACTCTGTCAGACAGAGAGAGGCTCTGTGTAACCCCTAGTGTTGTATTATATCTCCCTTATTTCTCAACCCACCTAGATTTTCTGTTTTCACTGTGGCTTATGCTTGAAGTTTTAAGTGCTACTTTCTTAGCTGTTAAGAGTCAGTGTCTGAAACTAGATAGCTTTTCTAGCCAGGGATCTATCTTAAACCTTTCTATGTGGGCACTTTTAACTGGAAGAGCTGTATAAGATGTTCCTGACTACCGTTTGACATCATATAAAATACTAGATTTAAGACTAGATCCTGCACATGTAGATTTCAATTGAGGCCATCAGACTGGTTTCTAACCAGACTGAGAACTGAGACTAAATCCGAGAAGTGATTTTGGTAATATGAAGAACATGATTTATAGCTGATTTTTTTTTCATTAATTAGGATGTGATGGGGGAAGAAAACTGAAAACCAGAAGAAAAAAAAACACTACTTTTAGAGATTGCTTTCATCAGAGCTAACAGTACAGCTTATTTTCCCCCATTGCTTATATTATTTAAATGTAACTCTGTTTTAAAAAGAAGTATACAGCATGCGTTTTAGGCAAGCATCCTGTAGTGGGTGTTGAATAGACTTTCCTCCTTATCTGTAGATTACAAGCAGACATTCTTATCCCTCCCCTCATCTGAAAGGTGTACAATACTCACTAGGTGTTGAATATATAAGTGGTGATGTTTCTTTTTAATAAATGAGATTAACACAATTTTTTAACTCTAGCATGAAATACATTTCAGAGTAAAAGCTGAAATTGTTAGCATCATGTTGAAAGTACTGCAGTGAGTTTCCTTTTCCATCTCCTTTTCTGCCAGCACAGGAACACCCTTTACTACAGCACAGCTAACCTTTAAGATCAGCTCATTTTATAATTTTTTTTTCCACACTTAATATCTGAGTTGCCTTTGAACATTGAGAGGTTTACAACAGGTTTCCTTTAAATATTTCACATTATCTCACATAAAATCAGGTAATTTATTTACAATTCTATGTAATTTACGTAAATTTTACAAAAATAAATTAATTTACAATATGTATTTCATGAAAATTAAAATAATATAATAAAAGTCACAAAATCAGAACTAATATATAATGCTTATTGTGCTTTATAAAACAGCAAGTTATTAAGGGGAAAGGAAAAGGGAATTATAGATAAAGACCATGGACATATTCTAAGTTATTGCTCTCTTGAACACAAGTCAGTATGTTCTAGTTATCAAAGTCTTTTCAAACCCTGAAATCTGAGGCCCCATTAAATTAAAAAAAAATCTAAGTTTATGCAACTAGGAATAAAAAAAAACATTTTTGTTCTTATCTGTTTCTGTAGATCGTTAACTATCATTTACTCCTTAGAATTTTTTGTACAAGTACAAAGTTAGCTTATTCTAAAGAAAAGCATATTAGAAAGCATATTAGCTGATAAGCTATGCCACAGTAAATTAATCATATATGCTTTTCAATGATGAATTGTTTAGTTTTTATTCCAGTCACCACTTACACTGAGGTAGGGGTATGCCAGTCCTGTCTGCTGACTTTCATAGGAATGCAGTTAGAGTTTATGGCTTTTGAGCTTTTTTTAGGAACTAGTAGCCACTATGCAACAATTTAATTAGTTTGTGTGGAGAATTGACACAGAATACTCTTGAGTGGGTCAAATAACTGTTGAAAAACAGCATTAAAAATCATAGTCCATGTTTATTTTTGTTTCATTAAACTTTGGCAAATCAGGAGACGAAACAATACAGAATGTGGTAACCGAAGGATTTAATGTAGTATTTCAAAAAATATGAAGAAAGTGAGTTGTATATGGCACGTCTAATTTCATGGGAACTACAACAGATGGAAATAGAGGACTAAAATGTCAATTTATTATAAATCAACTATATATACATAATAAAAGTTATTCATGAGTCAAAACACTAGACTTAAAAGTGATCAGTTATTTGTTTTTATATGCATATATATGTTATGTGTGTATGGAGTTGGTGACTGCACACTCTACCAAACTAGGAAAAAAAGGCCACAAAAGAGGCATGGTAATAAAGAATATAAGAGTGTGAACTCTCAGCCATACAGAGAAAATAAGTAAATGCACTAGATTCTTGTTTCTGGTAGTCATTGTTCCATATCATCTCTATAAACAAGATATTAACAAACACTGAAACATTGCTTCTAGGGGGAAATGAAGGGTTAGGGAACATAAAATCTGCTGGTGACATTTTCGTCAGCCAGTCCTCAGATCCATACATAAGCCTGCACCACACATATTTAAAAATCACAAACTGCAGTGATAACCACATGTGGACATGGCATAGTAGCTCATGTTTGATCGCAGGCTATCCAACATATGCACATTCCCTGTAATATGGAAGACAGGAGTTTCTGGGCTAGGAACCCCGGCACAGCACAGCAGCATATTGCTCAGTGACCATTTCTAAAGTAAATTTACCAAGAAACACACACACACACACACAATGTAAAAACAAAAATGTGCCACTCACCAGATCATGGAAAAGACACTTGTTTATGCAGAGTGAAAGAGGCAAATCTGCTGGGGTCATGTACAGTGGATAAACCGACTTTACAGCACTCTGTGCCGTGAGTCTTTATTTGTGGATTGCAAACTTTAAGAATCATTAATTTTTATTAACACTTGGAAAATTTCACACATTGTATTTTTATCATATTAACTCCACACACATCCCAAACTCCTCCCTGATCTACTTACTACTACCAACTTCCCTCTGCTCAGTTTTTAGAAAATAATCCATTGAGTCTAGTTTGTGCTATCCATATACTCCTGGATGTGGGGCCCATCCACCAAAGCATGATGTACCTTCCAGAGACTACACTTTTAAAATAAGATGACTCTTCCTTGCCCAGTAGCTATCAGTTGTCAACAGGTCCTCAGCTAAGGGTGGGGCTTCATGTCCACCTTTTCCCTCCATGCTGGGTTTGTCTGCCTTGAGCTTATGTAGGTCTCAGGTATGCTATCCTAACTGTTCTGAGTCAATATTTGCTACTCTTTTGTTGGGTTCAGAAAATAGTATTTGGAAATAAGTCATCTACCACCTGAGGCTTTTAAAATTTTTCTACCACCTTTTCCACAATGATCCCTGAGCCTTGGCAGGAAGGAGTGTGATACATAGGCACTACTTCAGGCTGACAATTTCAGTCTCTTATTATATGCATATTACCCAACAGTCTATATAATCAGTTATCTATCATGTACCTAATATCTATCTATCTATCTATCTATCTATCTATCTATCTATCTATCTATCTATCATCTATCTACCTATCTATCTAAACGATATTTAACTAACAACTGACATAGCAAACCATGGATGGTATATTACACTTTATAGATTTTAAAAAATTATTTTAGTTATCAAAACAAAATGTACAACTCCAGACATACATTCTAACTATCTTCTTTTCATGTTATGAAACTGACTTAAAAATGAAGATGCTGAATAGATGAAAAATAATCAGACAGATATAAAAGTGTACATATTTCAGGTTTTAACCTTGGATTATAAAGGCTCTGGATTCAATTCCCAGCATCCATATGGTGATTCACAACCATCTGTAACTCTAGGTTTAGAGAATCCACTACCCTCTTCTGGCCTCTGTAGATACCAGGCACATACATGGAGCATAGAAATACATGCAGACAAAACACACATACACATTAAATAAATTGAAAATGTAAAAGGGTTATAAACTTTGAACCTGCTATTGTGTGTTTAATATTTTATATGAGGAGAATTAGCATTGTGCATACTGTGTATATACGTATATGTATATATACATAATATTTATATATTTACATTAACATACACACATATATACAAGATGTTTCCATCTACATAATTTAAGATATGAACAATTAAAGAATATTCCAAAATCTCCTGGTATGGATTATATCACGTAATGAACATTAAAATATAATATATCCCTGAAAATTTAATATTATCAAGGATTGCATATAAATATATTTACATTTACAACTTTATATCATAGTTTTATGTTCCTATTGTAGTTATCACACTGAATAAATATTGGCATCTGGGAATGTTTTGGTTACATGGGGGCACATCTCTTGGATAAGCCATGCAGTTTGTACCCAAATTGTGATTCATTTCCTATGTGTGAGGACTTACTCTTCCAGCAGAAGAGGGCATGGTTTACACACAGTGGTATGGATAGTCAAAAGGAAGAAACCTAACACTCTTTATTTGCTTGTTTTTGAGGCATTGTTTACCTTTCCAGGCACAACTGGCTCACACACCATTCCCATTTCATTTAAAGCCTTTAAAGAAACCTTGTTATACCAGATCTCTAGAGACAGGAGGATATTTTTACTTCAATCCCAGTTTGAGATATATAACCTGAACCTGCCTCCAGGCACCCCAAAGCCTTGAGTGCCCTGTAGTGGCCAAGCATTTGTTTGGTATGTGTGAGGCATGTGTTTTAATTCCCAGCAATGCCTGGAAACAATTAAATCAAAACATTAATGTTCTAAATATATTTCTGTGCCTTTTAGAAGTATACACTATGTTAGATAATGTAAGTTTTTTAAAATTCGGTCTTTCTAGCTTTCTAAAAGTTTCAATTACATTGCAAAATCAAATTTTGTTCTTTAAAAAAAATGAAGTAAGTGATATAAAATTCAGAGGACAGAGTAATCATTGTCGTTATCATTGTGGGTATAATGCAAAAGGAGAGCCTCAAAGAGAATGGATATCCCAGAATGAGCTGTAAATAACAGGTAGGGATTTGATAAGCACACCGCAGAATAATAATGACAGCTTATTGAGGCCGATTACATGCCAACTGCTGTGTTAGACATTCACTGCAGCCACTTCACAGCGTTTGCCACAGTGTTATACAGGAAGTGATATTATCTCATTTTGTGAATGAGGAAAGTGAGACTCAGAAATATTAAACCATCTCCCCAAGGTCGGACACCTAAGAATGACAGCAGAGGGATCCGGACGCCACTCTTCTCTTCTTCCTCCTACTTAGCCAACCCTCATGCCAGGTTCAAATATTATTGATTTGCCTCCTCTTGGCCTCTCAACTTTCGCATTTCTTCTGTAAGATGGTGCTAGTGTGACTTGCCTGGGATTGCAAACTACTGTTATTAATGTCACATTGTTAGCAAAGAGCAAAATTCATGTCATCAGTGTGACACTAGAGGACTCCTAAGTGATTAATGCAGCCATGGAAATTTCATCTCTACTTGAATTCCTCCTAATCCATCACTTCAAGGAAAGTACCTTCTTGTGTCCATCCCATAATAGATCTACTTAGCTAAGGTCTTGCTTTCCAAGGTGTTAGCCATTCCCAGCAACTATGGTTGGCTAAGATATTAAATGGATAGCTTCATTATCAGTCCGTAAGTTCTAAATTCTGCACTGCTTTGAGCAGTGCGGTGGACGCTCATAGTAATCCATTGTCCTTCACTTAGATCACAAATCACACCTTAGTCCAGAGTACGTCTGTTGTGCATACTATCTCTCTCTTTAGTCCTGAGGTAGCCATCTCACGTCTCAAACTGACTACCATGGTACCTTGGTGCTTGAACTGTTATGTTTCATCACTGTCAGTCTCTCACTATGCAAATTTATACTGAACTTTCTTAAAGATACATATGTATAATAAGAATGTGTATGGCTTGTAGCATATCTGTAGTTGCAGACATATATTGGCAGCTGTACATAGGGCAGGAATATAATAAATCATAAGAGCCAGTAATTTCAGGGTAGGCTACATTAGCAAATAACACCTAGTCTGCAATTAGGAGTTCAACATTATTTTTATTTTTACACACTCATATTCATAAAAAATAATTGTGTTTTTTTTGAAAACTTTGTCTACTTGATAAACGACTGAAACAATGTTTAAAATGCACCAAGGTAAACAGAAGTAATAATTTCAATAATAGGAAACAGTGGCCACTGTGAGCTAACAGTGGAAACACACATTAGAAAGAATGTATGGTTTGAAACTGATAGATAAGAGAACCTTAGCAAACTCCAGGGAATAACCACTATGTTGAAAATGAGAGGTGCATAGAAAATAAAATGAGGACAATGCTGTGAAGCTCTGTGTTCATGCGTCACCACAGTAATGAAGTCATGGCTCCATGAGACAACACTAGTCTGCATCTGAACCCTTGGAGGACACCAATGGCACCTGCCATGCATTTAGTTAAGTCCTGAGTTCCTCTCCTCAAGTCCTTGAGACGTAGTCATTGCTCAGTGAATATTTTCTGAAGGAACCAGTAGATTCTGTCCAGTAAATATACTTCTCTGAGTTTACTTTATGTGTGTACAGTTCCATCCAAATGTTTGCTGCAAGACTGACGTAGAAAGGAAATGTGAATGAATTCGAAGTTTCGGGGATGTGAGACCTTGAGTGAGGTCAGCAGTATCAGAGTGGAACTATTGTGGAGACTGGTCCCTGTCAGATAAAATAGCTGTGGTACAAACTGAGGTATTATATCGATTCAAGTGGTCCAAAGTGCACACCATGTCATTCCCAGGAAGACTGAGAGACACCAGAAGAGAAATGTTAGTGACCTTGAGTTTTCTCAAAGGAGACAATCAGTTTTCATGGTCAAGGGTTTTCATGGATCACCAGCATTGTACTGAAAAACGTGTCAGTAGAGCCTTTGAGGACCAGAAGGTTTTGCCTTCCAATGTAGCTATTCTCACAGGATGGGGAGCAGTGACAATTCAAGACACAGATAATTGTACACTAGACTCTTTGGCTCTGTATGTGCATGTGAAAACTTGGGAAGTCTTGGAGAGTTTCTTTAAAGCTACTGGAGGCTACGCTACCATCCTGGTCTTCCTCTTGACATAAGCCACACACTTAAGCTCACTAGTTTAGATTTCTATATGAAGAATCAGCCATAGGGACCAAAACTATGATTTGTGTGTGACTTCCTTTTTTATATATTAACATCATTTTGCACTATACTATAATTCCATACATATTTTTAAATTTGTTTATTTTACATTCCAGTCGCAACGCTCCCCTCCTCCCAGTCCCACCCTCCCAAACACTTTCCCCATACACCTCCCTCCAGCCCGGTACCAACCCACTCTGGCACATCAAATTGCATCAGAACTAAGTGCTTCTTCTTCCACCTCCAAGGCAAGTCTGCTAGGAAAATGGGGTCCAGAAGGAAGCAACAGAAACTACATCTGAGATAGTCCCTGCTCCAATTGTTAGGGGGTCCACTTGAGGACAAAGCAGCCCATCAGTTTCATATGTATAGTGGGCCTAGGATCAGTTCATGCAAGTTTTTTGGTTGGTAGTTCAGTCTATATGAGGCCCCCCTCTATCTGAGTTAATTGGCTATGTAGGTCTTTTTGTGGTGTCCTTGACTCTTCAAGCTTCCTTGAACCTTTCCCTCACTCTTCCACAGGCTCCCTGAGTTTCGCCTAATGTTTGGCTGTGGGTCTCTGCATGTGTTTCCATTATACGCTAGATAAAGCCTCTCATATGGCACTTATGTTGTTAGATTCCTGTCCAGTTCCCTCTCTCCATCCACTTCTGATGTCTATTTTAAAGGAATTCATGCATCATTCCTTAAGCCCTCCTTGTTACTTAGCTTCTTTGGGTCTGTGGATTGTAGCATGGTTTTCCTGTACTTAATGACTAATATCTGCGTGTGTGTGATTTCTTATTAAACTGTAACCAATGGTTGGTAGTAACATCATTTTGTAGGCAGTGAGGCAGAAGTTACAGGTATAAGTGAGAGGAGATTTTACAATGTACTCCCTCAAGTTTCCTGAACACTAGTGAGTTCTGATGGCTACTCCAGTCTGTAAGGAGGAACCTTCTGAACATACATTTCTGTAGGATCCAAAATTTGACTTTTGAAACACATACACTCTTCAGTGAAGCCTTGCTTTGAGCATCATTCTACATCTTCATATATATGTGTGTGTGTGTGTGTGTGTGTGTGTGTGTGTGTGTGGGGGTGTGGGTGGGTGTGTGTGTGGGTGGGTGTGGGTGTGTAGGGGGGGTGGGTGTGTGAGTGTGTGTGTGTGTGTGTGTGTGTGTGTGTGTGTGTGTGTGATTGGGTGGGTGTGGGTGTGGGTGGGTGTGTGTGTGTGTGTGTGTGTGTATGTGTGTGGGTGTGGGTGGGTGTGGGTGTGTGTGTGTAAAGATATACATCTATATATCAAATTAAGAATTTTTCAAGATGCAGATATATTTTAAATCAAAGGTTAAAATTTAAGCACATTACCAAGAATAGTTATAAACTCTGACACTTAATAAGAGCTCCAAATCGAAAGCATGCAGCATCATAGGCCAGATCTGCTTGCTAAAGACAAAAAAAAAAAAAAAGTCCCACTGTAATTCTCACAACATTCTATAGGAAAACCTGTTATCCTTTCAGACTCCCCAAAATGTTGGTTAGCCAAACAATCCTGCTGGATTTTGCTCAGATTGGTTTATTTCCTTACTGATCAGAATACAGCATTGAAAGAGGAATCATTTCATAGTTAGCAAACACTACATTTATTATAAAGTAGAAAGAGAACCCAACATTTTGACCTATTGTGACAATATCAGAACTTAGGCTGCCATTATACCAGACTACTTCCTGAAAAAGTGATAATTATTCAAATAATGCCTTGATCAAGTACTACAGGAACATAAAATTGTTATATTTGCATCTTATTGATTGTGGCTACTAGATGACTAGTACCTCACATCATTTCTGTAACATGATAAATTAATTAAGTCGCCCTACTGAGATATGGTAGTTTTATTTAATCATCAAATTTATCCATTCCAGATTTCTAAAATTCAGTCTAAATTCCTCTTTTGTACCCTGGAAGGTGACATTAAGTGATAAAGAAATCCTCTGACCTTGCAGTGACTTGAGACAATTAAAAGACACAGCAGCATTCAACAGAAGCTCAACAAATTTAAGTGTGCTCTAAAATGGGGGGGAGTTGTCACCATGGAGATAGTATTCTTTCCTAGACTGATTTAAAATGAACGTGGAGGAGTTTTATAAGCAAAAAATGTTGAAACAGGTGGGAAAGATAAAAGAGATGCACGTCAGAAGGTAAGGTGCAGCTATAATCCTGGCTCTTTGGATGGCTGAAGCAGGAGGATCCCTTGAGCTCAGGAGCTGAAGATGAGACTGGGCAACATAGTGTTCTCAAACATCATTTGGATAAAATTTCTTTGTTTTTAGGTATACAGTCCTTCGAAATTTGGAACGTGCATTTGGGATCATGTATTCGGTATCACTGGTCCTTTAAAGTGACTGAAAACACACATTTGTAGCGCTTGGGAGGTACCTCAGTCTGTAAGGTGCTTACCACATATTCATGTGGACCTAACTTTAGATCCCCCGCATCTATGGGAACACCTAGATGCAGCACTAAATGCCTATAATTCTATGATCACAGCCCAAGGAAAGCAGAGCCAGGCGGCTTCCTGGAGGTATGGCTGGCCAGCTTTCAAGGCCAAATCAGTGAACTCCAGGTTCACTGAAAAACCTTGACTCAAAAAGTAAGGAGGACAACAATTAAGGAAATACTTTGTCATCCACTTACCACCATGTGTGCATGTGCATACACACATACACACACACACACACACACACACACACACACATTATTCTATTTTAATATTAATAGATATCTGAAAAGGTAGTAGGTGTACTGAGTTCTTCAAGGAAGGATGGTAGTCACACTGGCATTTCTTTTACATCTCATTGAGTGTTTTGTATTTGTATGAATTATTTCAATATACAGTCATTTGTATGCATTATTTCCTTCAGTACTTCTGTCCTTAAAGAACTCATGTTCTAGTGGTTTCCACCGGTCACAGTCAATAGTGACAAATTTAGTATTCAGTCCAAGGCTCAAATTGAAATTCCGTATCAGAAATGACTACAGTCAGATGTCAAAGCAGATATCATAGGATTTTAGAGCCTGCATAAGAGTGGTCATTCCTTGCAGGTCACTGTTCTGAGCAGGGCAGATGGGTGCACTCCTGATATGGGCTGGAGGATCCATACCTGCCATTCACTTCCTACCCACCAATTAGCAATTCCGGCATCAACAACCAGGACTAAAATGCCAGTCCTCTCCTAGGTTACGTACATTACCCCTCTAGCCTACTGGCACCTCCCTCCACCCAATCCTGAGAAAGATACTCTTCCAGTTGGGAGAGACCTCCTCACAAACTCAGAATGTATAGCAGAAATTTGTCAGAATCAACCCCGGCTCCCAGGTGGTGACAGATGTCACAGCTAGCCCACCCAGAAACAATCCTAGATTGTGTCTCTTTGGGAATCAGCAAGTGGCAACCGCCATTTCAGACACCAAAATCTCCAAGCTTATTTCATTCTGCTTGTGGGTGTCACATTCATCAGTTTCTTCTCACCACCACGCCTTTGGTTTTCAGAACTGGGAAGAACACTATTACTACTTGGACTACAAGGACCTCATCCTCTCACATATTCTGAGAGGATGAGGTCCTTGAAGACTACTCATCAGTATGTGAGGTTTTTGATCCTCTATCTCATGACCAGAGTTCTTAGTATTACCCCTAAAAGCAAAAGTGATGGAACTTTCCTTTTGTCTCCTTTGTGAAGACTTTGCAGGCTAGCTAGCCAATTTCTTTATTTCCCTCAAGGACATCTGTGGGAGCCAGCTGCTAAGTGCTGATGTTTGCACACACCTGTCTGTTTACTTTTTAAAATGTAATTGAGAATATGCCTGGGAGCATGAGTCTATTTCTCCACTGTACTCTATGCAGATTGAGGCATGCAGAGGACAATCAGAGTCTGGTATTGTGCATCTAGTGCGTGCATGGTTCTCTAAGTTGGTGTTCTGAAAAGACAAAACAATGAAAAGATGCCTAGACTACAAACAAGATAGAGAGATGAGGCACTGAACTATAACCCAGAGCATAAAAATGGCGGCATAGCAGTCATAACTCCACATCAACGATTATGGCTCCTTGTCAATGGTTTTCAATACTGGCTGTACTTTAGTGTCATCTTAACATTTCTCCTACGACACATGCACACACATGCACACGCACACATGTACACATGTACACAAGCATGCATGCATGCACACATGCACATACCTGAACACACACATTCACACAGACAGACAGAAGGCAGGCAGACAGTGCCTGAGTTCTTTCTAACCAGCAACTGCGGTTTTAATTGATGTAGAGTAAGGCTTAGACATCTATACTTGACAAATGCTAGTCATATAATAGTATTCAACTGGTCCTGGGTTCCATCTTAACTCCCCTTTTCCTGGTTTCATCTCAGGGTGCCTGTCCCTAGGCTCACACCCCGAAGCCACCCGTCTTAGTTCTTTGTGATCATTAGTGTACAATTCTTCTAGGTACTCCTTGTCCCTCCTGTAGTGATCCCCTTTAATTTTTCTTTACATTGTCAGTCCTTTTGGACATTTTGCTCCCAACACACTAGTCTCCTTTCTGGGATCTCTGGGATCAGAACTTTCAAGATATGTCCATTGAGTAGCAGGGAATCCTAAGAACCAGACCCCTCAGCGTGGGTCAAGCCCAAATTAACTTCTATTTGTTCTCCCCAAGGCGATCACTAAGGCCAATAACTTTTTTGGTTTACACTTTTACATTTTATTTTCTGCCACTAAAATTTAGGCAATAGCCATCTCTGGCTTAACTAGCATTTTATTTCTGGGTACCTGCAATGCTACCTTGCATACAGTAAGTACCTATGTGTCTGATCAACAAGTGTTCAGTATACAGATGGCAAAGCCAAGATTCTCTGCCATGAGGAAGAAATGTAAAATAGTTTGCGTTCATCAAGAAGTTTCAATAACTAACTTGCATTGTCATGGATTTCCAGTGAAATAGGGTGGTCTTTGTCAAGGCTGGCTGAGTGTAGTCTTCGCCCACAGCCAGTATCTCTTATGAGATTCAGTGAATCTGCCCCAGCACAGAGTAAACTAGTTTGTTGGGACAAGATGAATCAAGGGCCAATTTGAAAAGTTAACCCAACCTCCGAAGATAATGAAATTCTGTGAAGTGTAGTTGACAACAGATCACAGTGGGGTCTAATGTGAGCATCTCTGGGTAGCAGGGACACAACTGCGATGAGGGAGTATAAACTCCCAAAGATTCCTACAAACTGGGGCTGGAGAGATGGCTCAGTAGTTAAGATTCCTATAAACTGAAGGCCAGGTACTTATGTCCAGTGACAATTCCCAGAATCTGGCTAACCACTACTAACAGTAACAGTACATTCTGCTGCTTGTTCAGTGCCTCCTTCACTGGTAAGATGGGAACAAAAATGTGTATCTATTACCTCTGTTTAGCTTTCACAGGAAACTAAAGCTCAGAGTTTGCCATCAGTAATGCTGAGACTAGGAACACATAAGGACAGATTGAAGTCCAGTCCACCAAAGAGTGAACTAGGATTTGAGCCGAGCAAGATGGGACACAGAGTTACTACACTCACCCCAAATACCCCGCTGTCTTATTTGGACCTATTTTTCACCAATGTGGCTCCATTGCTTCACGACCAGCCATACTATTTTAATCCAGCAAATTTAAGAATCAATTAAAAGTATAGAAGGTTCTTGAAAAATCTCTTGTAAAACTGCTTACTGTAGGATTTGGGGAAATAAACAGCACAAAATGAAACTTTAAAATAATTTCAGTAAAAGGAAATTATGATTGTACCTAGGTACTAGATAATAGAATCCCAAAGTTGCTTTTATAATTCTGAACATTCATGTTAATATGAACAGGAAGGTGCTTTTGTTCCATGTGTTTTATGAGTAACTTTTTATTATGATGAAAGCATGTAACACACTCACCAATCAAGAGACAAAATAGTTCTCTGTATTCCAAAATACCATCCAAATATCAAAGCAAACAGACGGCAAACAGCTATTCAATTTGGGGATTATATTAAAAATGAATGCAGATGCCTGGCAATGGTTTAGTTAGTACAGGATGAGAAAGGTATTTGAATTATTTTATTTAGATCCTAAAGAATCCTAAACCTAATCTGGATTCTGTTGTTTCTCTTCGTGTAACCCGTCATTAAAGAATACAGAGATTAAGAGTTGAATGACAGCAAGTTATGAGCTGGGGAGGCTGGTCTGAGCATCTGAAAATGTAGGTGTATTGTTAGGTATTAGGATGTAAAGACAGAAGAGAGGGATGAGTAGAAAGATGATTTTAAGGAAGACACATCACTTAGGTTGGGTTTCATTGCCCAATAGTGCTTGACCTGAATTATTTTGTTTCCTAGAATCTAGTTGTCTTGACTAGGGACTGTGGTTGAGGGAAACTGGATGGGAGGTAAGAATCCTGGCAAGCTTGCCTACTAGTCCTAGACATTCCTAGTTCGGGGCGGAGCTGTTTTGTCTTCAGTAATGGAGGATTGGCAGGTGACATAAAAAGGCAATTTCTCTTGAATTCAGGTAGCAGCACAAAAACAAGCACCAGTTTCTGAAAATATAGCCTCAATTGATACTGAGAGCACAGGTGGCCCTATTTTTCTTTTCTTCCTTTTTTAAAAAAGATGATTTATTACTCTCATAAAAGAATGATAATAAAGCATTCTATTTCATTTCCCCAAAAAAACTAGTGCTGCTGTGGGTTTGTTTTAAAAACAAATAGTTAATTTTTAATACTAACAGAATTCTGCTTTTTAAAAAAGATGATAGTCTCTTATTTACTTCATTTCAAAGTATTTTTTTAAACTCAGTCTCCCTAGCAACAGAGACATCTGTCTCTATTCTCTTAGTCATTAAAGCCAAAGAAAGTAGCTGCTTCAAAAATAATAAAGGCAATTTCTATGAATTGGGTAACTGTTAATTGTTGCCAAGAAATCTTAGTGAGATAATGAGGCATACAGCAATTGACAAAGATCTTTTCATTGATGTCTGAGCTTTCCAGCAGCCCATGGTAGATAGCTAATATATACAGTACCATCGATGAGATATTGTGTGATTTGCCATGTAACATAAATAGAGAAGTGATCTTTACTCTTTCTAATTTCTGTGAGAAGTATTCTTTGCTGTGATTTCTCTGATTGCTTGGTAACTAATCATACCTTGGGATCCCAGGGAATATATTTGCTCATTGCATTTCATAAAAATAGAGAGGTTTGAAGCATTCACAATAGAGATCAATGCAGCAAATACTACAGTAGCTACTGGTGGCATAAAAGAGTATTTGAGTTGTAGAGTCTGCAAAGCCATTTGAGTGAAAATACTTAAAATTGCACTGGATTCTAAAATGTATATTGGCATTTGTGCTAAAACTGTTTTCAGGCCCCTTATAATGAAACCCCAATCACCCTCTACAGTAGCTTTGCTAATAAACACAAAACAGTTTTTCAACGCTTTCTGCTCTCCCAGCAGCCATGGAAGCAAATTATATTAAGTCAGTATTTTTTATTATTGCTCTGTTTGACTCAAGCCTGGCTGTATATGAAGCTACTGTTAAACAGGTAATAACAGAAGGAGAATCCAAGCATATAGGAAGAGCTTTTTGTGTTTTTTTAAAAATAAGGATGTATAACTCTGAGCACCAGACGTGGAATCATTTATTGGAATACTGGTATTATAAGCCAACCTTAGGTTCTTTAAGGAGACGATGGGCAATGGCAAATGGGAACTGTCAAAAATGCTGAGTCTATTTTCACACTTTGTGTATTTATAAAATTTAAATATATATGGATAACCATGAAAGAAAATACAAGGGATTCTATATGCATATCAGTTTTAGTGGAAATTTGAATAAGATATTTTCTTTTGTTGTGGTATGGTGCAGATACAAAACAGGGGCATAGAACACGCTTTATCTCCTCATATTTTATGTCAAAGGGTAGGTAGATATACATAGCCTGGTACATTATGCAAATTATTAAGGCATAGTTTGTTGGGAGTTGCATAAGATCTATAACAAAGTCAAGGCATAGTTCAGCAAAACCTTTTAATTTAGAGATATTTTTATGATTTGCAAAGCCATTTTTTAAGAAAAGATTCTTCTAAATATCGATATTTCTAGTAAATGCTTATGAATATAAATGAATAAGAGACATTATCTTTAAAAAATTACAGTTTTCATCTGCATAATTTCACACCGTTAAGGTGACAAACTGTTAATTTCCTTTCAAGATGCTTCTAATATAATGAAAGGAGAAAGAATCTTTCTAACAACCAAGTAGAAAAAGACTTGAATATCCGTGGTGACTTTTTATCGAAAGTTTAAAAAATGCAGCGTCAAGGAGATCTTGGCACTTGACGTGCTGTTCAAGACACTCCAAGGAGCTCAGCATGGCTACACTGGCTTTGTTGATCACGTTGTACCATATTGTCTATCAGCATGTCATTTAACATCAGCTTCTGGTTGAGGACTGGAATGCATATTTCTCATAAGTGAGGGTTATTGGATCGTTAATTCCAAATGTGAAGCTAAATGCTGTAGACCTTGGGCTACACATGACCTCCCACCTGTTTGTGTAAAATAAGCTACAGATTGACTTTCTTTTTCATACTTCTGGGAAAAAAATTAATTTTGAATGGTGTAAAAATTGCATAGAATTAACATTTCAGTGCCTTCTAACAAAGAGATTTTTTTTTGAGGACACAACACACCCATTGGTTTATGTATAGTGTATAACTGTCACAGTGTCACAGGAGAGTCAAATAATTGTGATTGAGGTAGTCTGGGCCATAATACTTAAAACATTACTTTAATTAGTTAGCAATTAATTAAAAATTAATCCCAATTTAGCCATTTCCAGAAAATGATTTCCATTGTCAGCTCTAGATTTAGGTTATAGTGTCAATGTGAATTAAAATAAAATGAAATTATTATCCCATAATATAAGAACTAATCTGTACAGCTAACATTAATGAATCTGTCTTGTGCCATGTGTGTGCTAAGTGTCTCACCCAGGGCACCTCCCTGAATTTCTCCAAGACCTCTATCATGAGGGCTGGCTCTTAGCTTCATTTAACAAATAACTGAAAGAAAACTAAAGGAAAGAAAAAGACCTGTACAACGTCACACAGCAAAATGCAAAGACATTAGATTGGAACTATGTTTGAAGGCAAAATCCATATTTTTTAAAACTGCACTACAGTCTCACCTAAAATTATGAGCCCTGACAAATGCATGAAAAATACCCAAATACTTCACTAGAAACAAATAGTGAAAGAAATACACAGGTATGCTCTGAGGAAAGAAATAAACAACCTTCTTCCTCAAACTGAAGATGACAGGGCTCACCAATCCCCCTTCTGTTTTCTGACTTGGTATTTTTAGATTTGGATTTCTGTTTCTTTCAAATCATGATTGATAGAGACTCACTGAGATTTTCACTGTTTCAAGCAAATTGCTGTCCTGGTTTTTCCATGGGCTAATGTTTAATCATCTTAGAAAATAGCAGAGAATCCCGAGTTACTCTGGGAGAGTGTTTCTAAACTTGTGATCCCTTTAGCAAACCTCTGTCTCCAAAAATGTTTACGTTATGATTCCTAACACTAGCAAACTGGCAGTAATGAATTAGCAAAAAAAATAATAATAATCTTATAGTTGGGAATCATCACCACAACATGAGTAACTGTATTAAAGAGTCACGGAATTAGGAAGGTTGAGAACCACTGCTTTAGAAGATTCTCGATGGAAAAGGATTCCCCTTGTGGGGGGGGGGGAAGAATTGCTAAGGCAAGGCAAAAGAGCCCTCTAGGTACATCAGGGATGTTAGTATGTAGTTTTGAGAAATGTCTTTGAATCCAGGTTCTAACCCAGGTTTCTCCTGCAGTGAGTGTTTCTAAGGGATACTAAAGTTGCCTGTCACCTTTCCTTTCCATAATTTGTTCAGATTCACACTGATACACCTGACTGTTTTGTGCTTTGGGCTAGATTGTCTTTCTATGAACCAGGATTCTAGTTTGTAATTAATACAAGCAGAGGAAAAAAGTAGCTTATTTGAAAGGATAGTAGATAGCTTCTAGAATCCCCAGAAAGTTAAAAAAAAAAATTGTCAAAGAAGACATGTATAAATGGAGAGCTGACAGTGTAAGAGGTGGAGTAAGCTCCACGTGGGGGCTGAGCTAATAGGGTCACTGTGTGAATGATCTAGTGTAGATGCCTCTGAATCACCCTTTGAGTTCTCCATTCACTGTTGTGTTGAATACAGGCATTCACAGTCCTGGCTAAGAAGAGTTAGCTGGCCAAGCCATAGTCAAGCCTTATCTTACCAACCAGATAAGGAAGGATCATGTAGACTCCTTTAGCTTCCAGCATGAAGGTTTGAACAGACTGACAAAATACAGGTGAAGTCAGGGTGAGGGTCTCAGTTTAAGAGGTGATTGACATAGTTCTTTGGGGTTCATCAAAGTGCTAGGACAGCTCACCAGAGGTATTGGAACTCAGAGATGACTGGCTGGCCAGGGGGGATAATGAGGAATATCCAATGCTTTTGTCCTAGGCATAGAGAATAACTACTGTGCTGAGCTTGAAAAAATGAATTAGAATGAACAGACAGAAAGGAAGAAAAGCTATCAGCATATATCTAATAATTACAAGAATGAAAATTATGGTAACTTGACAACCTATATAAATTTATTCTCAATAGATAAATTCTCTCATTTTATATATATACATATATATATATATATATATAAAACACCATTTTTTTATTGAATAGGTTTCATGTACAGTGAATTGCCTATATTTAAAGTAAGTCATTTTATGACATGTGTGTGGTGTGTGTGTGTGTAGTATGTGCATGTGTGTGTATATGTGGAAGGATAACATCCCAAGTGTGTAAATGCTGTAGATTCCTGAAGTTGAGGTTGGATGTCCTCCTCTGTTTCTATGTATGTTGCCTTTTGAGATAGGATCTCATCCTGAATCTGGAGCTTCCCATTGAGGCTAGATGGGCAGTCAATAAGCTGTGGGATCTCCCTGCCTCTGTCCTATCCCTTACCTAGTGCTAGGGTTACAGACACACACTGATACATCTGACTATTGCATAGATGTTGTGGTTATGAACCTGGGTCCTCAAGGTTGTACCAAGGACTTTACCCATTGAGTCATCTCCCAAACCACCTTTGGCACATATATTCTCATTAAATGATTGGTCAAATATATCCCTTCAATATTTTCTTTATTGCTTGTAATTAAACTTCCCTCCCTTCTCTAGGAACCTGCTATTCTGCTTCCTATCCCAGTATATAAGTTTAGAGATTTCAGAGTTATGTATAAAGATAATTGTGTGAATTTAGACTATTTAAGGAGGAGGTATCTAATAAGACTCTGTGTTTTGATTGAGCTAATAGTAGGCATCTTTTTATTCTTCTTTATAATTCAGACAGAACAAATGACAAAGAAATCTGTCACTAGTCACTGTCTAAAATATTTTTTTTCAAACTGCTTTTTCAGTATGCTGAAAATGAATCACTACTATCTTCTAAAAACATCATGAGATACTTTGATTAAATCTATGCTACTTATTAACCCTGGAGAAGACTCAAGTGAGTTCATTGCAGGTGATTTCTTTAATTCTTTGAGTCCAGAGCCAAATATAAGCAAGAGCTAGGAAAATCCTTCGGACACTCAGTTTCTATGATGTAAAGTTAGGACAGCATATGTCTTAGGGTCTGATTAAGTGTTCTTGCGCAGCACGTACATGTGTGTGCATGTGTTTAAGGGATGGTGGGGGAGAGAGACCTTCATTCACTCTGTAGCCTAAACTACTCTGGAACTCATTTTGTTTTCCATCCTAGCCTGAACTCAGAGCAATACCATTTCCTTGGCCTCCCAGGTGCTGAGATTCCAGGCACAATCTACCACACCCAATGTAGGATTAATAACTGAATTTTAAACACATTTATAAATTCCACAAACAATTCATGGGCTGATTTCATTAGTCACAGATCTTGGCAGCAGATAAACAGATGACGGAAATGTAGTCCTAGCTTTTGAGAGTTTTCTGGGCCTACAGGAGTATGAGGGTGTAAGAAGAACATTGTAAACAATAGTTCATAAAAGAACTGTTAAGCAACCAGTGTATCCGTGAGTGACTGTGGTTAATTGTGGCCCTCCTCTAGTGGCAAAGCTTAGAGTTTAAGGGCCTGCTGATAGGGCATGAAGCAGAGAGATAAGAAGGATTAGTGTATGTAATGAGAAAGACTGTGATGAAAATAAAGAGGAATGTAGGCAAGATATTTTCTAGCTAGAAATCATAGCTGGATGTCCTGAAGAAAGAAGTAGCTGAAACAAGAGCCTCCCAGGAAAATAAGAGAATTCCAATTTGAAATCCTGAACCCATTTGCCTGCTCAAGGGAAAAACCGAGGAAATATATGATTTGGAAAACAGAGTAGTGAAGAGTATCAGAAGAAGTGAAGGTTGGGAGGTGGAAAGGGCAAATCAGCTTCTCATTTTATTGTGTTTACCAGAAATCCTGGGAGTGATTTACAATGCAGGGTATCTGACATTTTACTTTCTTTTTTAATTTTAATTTTAAAACAAGGTCATGTCAACATAGAAAAAAGTAATAAGTGAAATTCATACAGTAAGACCCAAAGTGTGGGGTTTGAATTCTGATAATTGAGTACGATTCCACAAAGTGTAATCTCCACAAAGCAGGCATCTTTCAATTTTGAGAAATCTCCCTTGAAGTTTTCTGTTTGAAAGAGTCTCATTGTAATTTTAAAAAGTAACGTATTTTCCTGAGATACTATGTCGATATTTTCATTAATGCACGTACCATAGAAGGATAACATCAAGCTATTTAATACATCCACATCCATCTAAGACACTTTGTTTTCATAAAGAGGCTATTTAAGTCCTCTAAAGAAATTTATAAATGGCCTTTGATAAGCTTGGCATGATAGTTCATACCTCATATCTACAATTTGAGTTCAAGGTTAACCTGGGCTACAGATAGAGACTCTGGGTGTAAAGAGGAGCAGATAAAATCCTAAAATTGTCTTTAATTTGGGGAAGATAGCTCCTTTGTAAATTTGTAATTTTTGTCGTAATCTCAGTCTCATTTTTCTACCCTTTCGACCATCACACATTTTAGAGTCTCCACTCCTTTTTATTTTATTTTATATTTTATTCTAGCTTCAACTAATGGGTTCCTTCATCTACCTTTTTGTGATCTTATCACTTGTCAGATTTTGTAGGGCAATTTATCTTCAAAATCAATTTCAGCTAAGATTTTGGACTCCTCTTCATTCTACCTGGCTACACCAACAGCATCCATCTCACCTATGAAAACCCCACTATTTGTCAGGCTAAATTCCTTGCTTCACTAGTTTTTCCTAGAGCCCAAAGTTTCTGCTTAATCCCATCCCAGACTAGTGCATGTCCTCCGAAGTCTGACAGCACATCAGCCTCTCCTTATTGAGTTTTCCTATGTACCACATAATAGAGAAGATGTGTGAAGTACGTGGCCATTTTGGTAATGAATGTAGAGGGTGGCCGAGGGGACACTGAGATGATACAAATGGAGAGAGGGGTACCTTCTCTCTCATGGTAGCCTTGTAAATTTTAATTGGTGAGTCTGTTGCAGCCTTTATAGATCTGGCCCCGGGACATTTCATTCTTGCTTTCATAAAATTGCTGAAACTGGTTTTTCTCTTTATCTTCTTCTGTGAGTCATTTTTGTCCACAATCTAATCAGCCAGTCATGAAGGCTTACACAGTCCAGAGCACGCTGGATGCCTTTCTGCCTGGTGCAGACTTCACTGTCTGCTGCCCCGTCATCCATCTAAATGCTAACTGATGCCTTTTTCCAGGGTGAAATGCTCAAGGCACTGACTTGTCAGTGGCTGATATTCGTGCCAGTCTCTGGCCTGGTGAGGTAATGGATGGGCAGGATTGCCTTATTTTGAACACGATTTGAGCTAGTGCTTTCTGTATGGGTTTGTGTGTTAAAATGCACTACATTATTTACAGAAAGAGAAAAGTAGAGAAAGCAAGGGACCTTTGGCCAAGATTTTCTAATCCTTATGGTTTCTGACATCGCAGGTATTTGCATCAAGGTAGATTCAAAGGTTAGTGGGGGAATACTCCTAGTGGATAGTGGAAGTGAGTTGCCCTCATTGCCTCTCCTTGCTCCTGAAACATTCTGGTAATTACCAGAAGACAGAAGACGGCCAGTGTGAGATGGAAGCATGGCATTACCTGGGAACTCACCTTCAGGTAGTATGAACAGGAAATGGTGACATATATGATCTGCTTCCTATATTTTGATGTATGACTCATAATCATATGTCTGCATTTCCAAGGCCAGAAGATCCAATGCCAGTAAGATGGATGGTCTCTTGGGTAACAAGACAATGATGGCAAGAACGTAAATATTTATTCCAAAGAGGACAATTATTTCTAATGAAGATCCTTACATTTGGCATTTCATGAGGAAATACCAAGGCTCCTTCAAGAAGTCGTTTTCATGATCCATACCTGTTTTAAGTTGATCAAGTAATAAAGTTAGAAAATAGCCTACCTTATAACAGGTGCTCAAGAAACAGAGTAACTATGCTTATTTTCTCTTTCTTTTTCTTTTCTCCCTCCTCTTCCTCTTTCACTCTTCCTTCTTCCCTTCTTCCTCTTCTTCCTCTTCAACAGGGTCTCACTATGTAGCCCTGGCTGACCCGGGAGTAGCTATGTAGAAGAGATGAGATTGGCCTCAATCCCTATGTACTAAGTTTGATGACTACTTGTTCGGTGTGTGTGTGTGTTTGTGTGCGTGTGTATCTGTGTGTGTCTGTGTTTGTATGTCTGTGTGTTTATATGTCTGTGTGTCTGTGTGTGTATGTGTCTGTGTGTGTACGTGTGTGTGTATCTGTGTGTGTATGTGTCTGTGTGTGTACGTGTGTGTGTATGTCTATATGTGTCTGTCTGTATCTCTGAATGTATGTCTATTCATGTGTGTGTATGTATATATGTATCTCTGTATGTGTCTGTCTGTGTGTATGTGTTTGTGTGTATCTCTGTATGTATTTGTGTCTGTGTGTGTGTATGTCTATATGTTTCTGTGTGTGTATGTGTGTATCTCTATGTATGTGTATGTATGTGTCTGATTGTGTGTGTCTGTGCATGTGTGTCTGTGTATCTGTAGTGTCAGTATGTTTGTGTGTGCCTGTG
>CAJQZJ010032904.1:1488319-1542094 GCA_907164525.1 Lophiomys imhausi
TGTGTGTGTATCTGTGTATCTGTGTGTTTGTGTGTGTGTGTCTGTGTTTGTATCTGTATGTGTGTGTGTCTGTATCTATGTGTGTGTGTCTGTGTGTGTGTCTATGTGTGTGTGTGTCTGTGTGTGTATGTCTGTGTTTGTGTCTGTGTTTGTGTGTGAGTGTGTGTGTCTGTCTGTGTGTGTGAGTGTGTGTGTCTGTCTGTGTGTGTGAGAGAGAGTGTGTGTGTGTGTCTGTATGTCTCTGTGTTTATATGGATATGGGTGCATGTGCATGCTCATGCATATGAGACACTGAGTGACATTAGATGTCTTTTTCAATCTCTTTCCACTTTAAATTTTGAGACAGGGTTTCTCAATATACCTGGAGCTCATCAATTTGGTGAGCTTGGCTGATGAATGTGCTCCAGGGTCATATCTGTGGTGCCTCTCTAGAACTGGGGTTACAGATATGTGATGTTGTGCCTGCTACTCTTTTTTTTAATGTGATTGATGGTGAATCTAAACTCAGGGACACATTCTTGCACCGCAAACAGGTTACCAATGGAACCATCTGCCCAGCTACCTGGATGATTACTTTAATCCTTTGTGGAAGTTACATCTAACTTAAGTAGGTGTTGTGATTGCAATTATAATATTCTAATATATTACTTATAATGGTAATATATCAAAATTTTCTCTGATTTTATTCTTGGAGTTATCAAATTCTAAACAAAGCAGAAGAATTATGCTAAAATATATTACCTTTATATGGCCACCACCTGGAAAATGAATACATATTTATCTTGTACTATTATTTCTGCTCTAGTACATTTTTTTTTTAAAAAGTGGTTAGCAAGGATCATGTTGAACAACATAAGGAAGTTGATACCTTTGGTCCTGACAGACTGGACTCTAGAACATTTACACACAAACGACACAAATAACATGCATTCAGAGAAGACTAGCTACAATCCTGGAGCTGCTCTGCTTTTTGTTCCGAGTTGTTTTTTTATTTTCCAATTACTTGGTTTTAAAAGGAGGAAAGATGCCTTTCAATGGCCATGGAAGTCATGGCCAGGGTAGTATGTATAAGAGAGCAGTTATGTTTGTATCTAAGCTTAAAAGATTGGACCACATACACCCTGAAAGTACCCCAGCTTGTGTCAGATTCCTTTGGTCACTCCATCCTGTCCCAACTTGGTCCCACCTGGGCATTACTGCTTCTGCCTGATTCCTCAATAAGGCATGGATCAGCAACAGTGAAATAGTCAATATAATCCAGCTGAGACACAATTTAAGACCAAAATATAAATATATAAATACTGAAGCTATGCTGATTATAAGGGAGACACTCAAAAAAAAAAAAAAGAACAGGCTAATTTGATTAACATTTTGCATAAATTGGACAGCTTAAAAGGTCCAGTGCCCATGATCAAAAAGGGTATTGCATCAATGAATATGAATCAGAGTGTTGCAAAGCTGACTGAAAGCATCAAGAAGGACTTTTCTTACTCCTTATCAACTCAGCGGTCTATCAGTGCTTCTGCAACCATGTCCCCGCAGGCTAAGATGTTCTGTGTCTACATCATCGGGAATTCTTTCTACAGGGCGCCCTCCGACAGCCACTCTATGGAATCCCCCACTCAGAAACCAGGGCCCTGGAATCTGCATGGTAACAGGAACTTCAGGAACTGACCAGTCTGTCCTACAACTGCTCTATGTTAAAGTTTACTGCTGAAAGTGTTTTTATGTTTGAGAGAGAACTTCATTCTCTCCCTTCTCTCTGACCCTCTCTGTGTCTCTGTCCCTCTCTCTGCGTGTCTGTCTCTCTCTCTGTCTTTCTCTGTGTCTCTGCCTCTGTCTTTCTCTATCTGTGTGTGTGTGTGTGTGTGTGTGTGTGTGTGTGTGTGTGAGATAAAACTGTTAAAAACATGAAATGTGGACCCTGACCAAGTAGCTTTATTCCCAACTCTAGCTTTAACTGCCTAATATGACAAAGGTGTATAACCTCTCAGGCCCTTGTTTATATATTGGGAATTGCAGCATCATAGCTTAGAGGGACATTCCTTTGTTTGGAGACTTCAGTGAGATAATCCCTGCCGCACAGTTGGCACAGAGCTTGACATCTATCAATGCTTCCTTTGGTGTTTCTTGTTTCATCATTGAACTAGCACGTTTTGAACCATCTTATTAATAAGTCATATATATCATAACTAGATGGTAATAGACCTGTGGGAGACTTGCAGAACAACTACAGATGCTTCAGGCTCGTTTTGAAATGCAGAGCTGGCTAACCACAGTTGCTCTTTCTCAAAAGTTTTAAGGAATAGAAAGTAAGTGTGCACGTGCAAATGTGGATGGCCTTCGGTTTTCACTGCAGTTGATCTGAGGAAAGTTGGTCTAGGCTGCAGCCCAAGTGACCACAAAAAAGGAGCTTTGCTCAGGTGGCTGGATTGACCTTAGATGTGAATCCCATGAGCTTACTGGCAGGCAGCCTGTGCCTGCTTTGGCTGAGTCCTCTGGGTTTCTACTGCTCTATGCTCTTATCCCCTCACCTAGCAGGTGGCAGTGGGAACCACAGGTGAAGAGGCCTACCACAGCTTCTCCCTCCACCCGCAGACAGGCCTCTCAGTTTCCAGTTTAAAAAAAAAAAAAAGGTGCCCTTCAATTTTCCTGGTGTAAAGAAAGCCTTCTGCTTTCATTACGTACAGTTTCGGCCAAGTTCCCACACACTGGGTTTTGGGCGATTAGAGGGCTTTAATTACAGCTATTACACAGCCTGGGCGAACCAGCGCTTTCTCCTTGGTCATCCCGCAGAAAGCAGAAAGGGGCACACAGGTTGGAGAAGCACATTGTTAGTGAGTCCTGCTGTGAGGGCCCAGAGATGCCTGGCAATGGGTAAGGGGGGTGGTACCAATTCTCTGCTGGTCCCTGAGGACCAGCTGCCATCACCTGGAGCATACCAGTTATTCCAGAGTTCTTTGTAACTGCAAAGCCCATGTTTTCCTCATTCTCATTGTTCTCCTTGCTGCTAGACCACTTTTGCTGTCCTGCTGCCTCTCACGGGAAGCCCCTCCAAATTGTTCTTGACAATGGAATGAAAGTCCTTCCTTTGATTTCACATTTGAGCATCATTCTCTTCCCCCTTTTCTGTAAATATCAGACATTTTACTTTCTTTTAAAATACCCCTAACATGCTGGAGAAGTGACTGTGAAGCCTGGAGTCTTAGCACACTCCCAAGAAGATGTGTGTCCCTTAAAGATGATAAAATGCTTCCCTTGTATATCTGTTACACACAGCAATCCAGAGAATTAATTCAGGCTATTTTCAGATCTATTTCAAACATTTTGATGACTCAGAATCTGAATCAGAGCAAATGGGACACGATCTAAATACTACAAGGTGACACAAATTCAACACGAGTAGGGACAAATTAAAAAGGCAGTAATTGCAGTTATTCATCTTAAATTAGTTTATATTGAGAGAAATAGCATTGCAATGCTGAATTTTATGTTTGGGTATCACTTGCATCATTATTCAAACACGTAGTCCCAGAAATGCAAAAATAGACAAAAGTGGTGGAACCTTTAACAAAAATACAGAGCTGTTTTTCTTTTCTTGAAGTTTTGAATGTCCTTGCATTAGTGTTAATGAATTAAAGACTTATGTTATGGTCCCATAATAATCAGCAATAGGATGATTAATTGCATCCATTTGGAGGCTTTGTTCAGTTTATAAAAATAGTATGTGTAGGATATGGTGGCCCAGGCCTGAACTCCCCATACTGAGAAGTTCTAGTTAGGAGAATTATGAGTTTGAGGTCAACCTGTGCTACATAGTGGACCCCTGTCTAAAAAGGAAGAGGGTTACAGAGCATATGGTGTAATCCTTGCCCTCCAGAGTCCTTTTTCTAGTTCACAGGAGTCTGGTCCTTGCCCTCCAGAGTCCTTTTTCTAGTTCACAGGAGTCTGGTGCTTGCCCTCCAGAGTCCTCTTTCTAGTTCACAGGAGTCTGGTGTGGAAATGCCACAGAGTGGTTCATATCTTCCCTTAGGAAGCACTGCAAGCACCATGTGCATCCCAAAGAGGTTTCTACAACTTTCCGTGACAAACTGAATGTTGAGGAATTTGCAAGTTTGATATTCCATCCATTGCTGGGAAATTAAAATTTCCAATGATAATAGCAACAGTAAGTCTCAATCTACAGGCTTCTTCCTTGTGACTTGCCAATGCCATTTAATGAGTGAAATCTATTTTTTTTATCTTCTTGATATGGACTAGTCGATGTGACTCACTTGTAGCCCATAGAACACAGTGTAGGCAGTTCTGCCTGACCCACCTCAGTCTTCAGGAACACTTGCCCTCCCAACACTGCCTTGGGAAATAATCTTTTGGAACTTAACTGACATTTGAGATACCCCCAGACCATGAGAAGAAGAGACGATTCCTAGGAGCTATGAGTACAGCCTTTGAGATGTCTCACCTAAAAGGTACAAAAGAGATTTCTAGACCCCAGAGCTAACCATCTTAACCACAGTAGAGACACTTGAACTAAGGAACAGGGAATTGTTCGTGATAATTGTTCATTATCATCAGCACCATGTCCAAAATATTATCCTGTAGACACTAATCCTGGTTTATACCATTGAAGATGTTTATTTCATATCAGTAATTTGCATTTATAGTGTTAACTATCTTATTAGTCAATCACATACTACTGAGGAAACCAGAGATAATAAAAGATATATTACCAATATCTCTAATAGTAAAAAAAAAAAAAATAAGTTCATGTTGAGTGTTTGGGGCTTTTGACCTAGAAGGATCATGTCTGGACTCATTGTCTCAGTGAAATGTAGGGAAAGAGTATGCAGCTGAAGCTTATGTATCCAAAGGAAAGGGTAAGTTGGGGTGCCACTTAATTAGCCTCCAGATGAGTAAACATGGTAAAATAATTAATAGTATAATCAAGTCTAGAAAGTTTGCAAAAAGTACGGTCTATTGATAGATTTAATATGAAGCACAGCAACATTGGCCATGCTAAAAATGATTCCCAATGCATAGGATATTACATTCAAATACTTCCAGAAAATGTCAATTCTATTTAAGAAAAGTAAACTCATACTAGAATGACAAACCTCAGAAACAGGTACTGTAAGAGTTGATGATTCACAAAAATGTTATACAGTAATACTTCTGCAATTACATTGCCTTATGTCTGAAAGGCTCTTTTATTCTATGTAGTCAACACACAACTGTTAGGTGTAATACACTGTAAGACTTTATTAGACTTTTAGGCCACATATGAATCCTGTGTGCAGAAGGTGTAGCTGAGCCTTGTAAAAATCAATGACCTCCTCTAAGGTCATGTCAGATAAAAACTCATTCTGGAACCAGGTATTTTGAGGCACTGAAAAGCTGCATTTTGAAATAGATTTTTTTATTTAAGAGGGCCACATTTTATTCTCATAGCCTGAGAAACACAGATACTTCTTAGGACCCTGACATAGATAATGTTTCATTGTGTCTTCCATTATTTCTTTCCCATAAACCTTATTAAACATGTGCACTTGGAATTAATTATAGATAAATAAAAACAGAAGATATGAAGTTTCTTGAAGTTCTATCTAAAGATGAATTTGGGGACTAAGTTCGAAATGTTGGGCATTTATCACAAACTCATGGGTAATCCTAATTCTCCTCTTAATTTGTACCCATTTCTGTTCATCCCACATCTGGCTCCATTTTATGTCTCTTGCATTGCAGCCATCATTGGATCTACCTGCTACTTACTTCCTGGACTCACACAGCAGACTTACTTGTTGTGGTTCCTCTACTACTTGTTACTTCTGCACACCTAGTTCATCTTCTTTCCACGAGATTCTGATGTTGAATATGCAGCACATTTCTCAGCCTTTCATTAGATTTTTCCATGTGCTACATTAGGGACGTGCCAAACAGCACTGTTAGACTCTCTACTGTCCTCTCATGCACATCCCTCCAAACTTTACCATAGAGCACAACTGACTCAGTAAAGATACTGAAACACACACACACACACACACACACACACACACACACACACACGCATATACATACACATAAGCACACGTGTCTTGCCTCTCTATCCTGACATGCAGGGCACATACACTCTGCCTGGTATGCCATTTTTAATAGCCCCACCATCAACCTTCTGCTCAATTCTAAAAGCAACTTCCTAAGCTGTGGTCACTCCATGCCGTAATTGTTCATTATCACAGCTACTAAAGAGATTGTAAACCAACAGAGGTCAAGTCCTGTGACTGTCACTTTCTGGATCACTTGCACTTTGTGAATGCATGACACAGGATGGAAGTAATGTTTGTCAGTGTAGCTGGAGAAAGTCACTACCCTGTGGTACAAACAAAAATTTATTGAACATCTTTCTTCAGGACACACTGGGCTGAGTGCTCCTCGGAACACATTGCACAGATCTGCCTCTTGACCTCTAAAAACTTATTTATAATTTAATGCATATATCAGGCATGAGGGTAAATACTGAAAGGACACACAATAATTGAATTACCAATGTTAAACAGATATATAAATAGGGTAGCTTAAATATTTACTTTGTATGTGCATTACCTTGTAAAGGGTAATTGCACTTTAGCAGCTGGTATGTGTATGGGAACCATCTGAATTTTATGTTTAGACAATAGGATCCTATCATGCTGATTACAAATAAACTGAATTTTGATGCTTTTATGGGTGAAGATGGATATTAATGTTCCCTGAGAGGTTAATTTATACTATAGTGGAAGAAGTCATATAGCTTGGACGCGGTCCAAATCTACACACCTCTGGCCAAATCACAGCAAATGGGAGCTCATCTGTAGAACTCCCCAATTTAAAAACCAGGGAATTTGAAAAATGTGTACTTTTCATCAAAATCAGGAAATAGGGTATTGGACAACATGCATTTGTATACTGAATGTGACAGAGTATGTGATGAAATATGTTTTGTCAATAAAATAAATTGCCAAACAAAATGTAATCCTCTTTGCAAATGCATTTAGTCTCCAGGATAAAAGAAGCTACTTCCACAATGCTCATTTATTCCTTTGAATTATTTCAGATTTGCTGTTTATCAAAAACAACAGAAATGCGTTTTGTCAGACACAGTGTTTCAAGATATACAGATAAAATGTATTTAACTAGGAAAAACATAAACTAGTTGTGGGAGGTTACTAAAATCTGAAGAAAATCAGTATGTTTTTGAACTGATTTATAATTTGGGGTTTAAGAGAATAAAGTCTTATTACTATGTTAACTTTATTTCCCTTAAATATTTAAGTTAAATGTGCTATAGCAGTTACTTTTCTCACTTTGACCAAACACCTGACATAAAGAAAGGTGATGTTTCTCTATTATTTGAGAGGATATAGTACATGCTAGGAAAGGCATGGCAGTGGGGACATGTGATTCAGATTCTCCTCTTCACATGTCTGTGGGCCAGTCAGTGAAGAGTTCAGGCTAAAACTGGAACCAAGTTGCAACCCATTAGCCCTGCCTCAATAGCACTATGTCTGCCACATAAGTTCCATGTTCTAAAGACTCCATAATGTCTCAAAACATCACAACCAGGTAGGGATCAAAGGCTCAAGCACATGACTCTGTGAAGGAACATCCAATTTATACCATTGAGTTTTTAACCTCTATATTAGAAACTTGTTTTTGTCAATGGAGTGCCTTTGGATATTTTTACACACACACACACACACACACACACACACACACACACACACAACATCATGTAATCAGGATAAAGTAGCCTTGATAATGTTTCAATAATGTCTTAGATGGTCCTTTAGTTTATTCTTAAATAAATTCATATTTTTTAAATTTGTTATCACTACATCCCTGAAAGAGTTAATCACATGCCTAATCGGGCTCTTTTTTTTTCCTATTCTCCTGCTCTGTATATTGATCCTTCGCCTCAAGGCTCCTGAGGAATATTTGACTTACATAATTAATTAATACAGTTTAACCCTTAAAATGTGACATGGACACCACACCTAGTTGAACAAGATTTTACATCACTGAATAACAGTCTGTGGTACTCTACAGCGGACAAGATAAAACAAATAATTCAGTGTTAATCCAGAGAAAAATCAATAATTTTAAAGAAAATGTTCAAAAGACTAATATGTATGCAGGAATTTTTAACCACAGTAAATAATAACATCAAGGAAAAAACATTTGAATAGGAAGATATTTTGAGAGAGAAAGAGAAGCAATAATATACTTCTTCACTCAAGGTATCTGTTTAATATTTCAAGAATGAATGAGATAATGTCTATTAAGCCCTTGGCTCCATGCCTAGCACTCTTTCTATATTGATTTATAGTTTTTCAGTATTAAATAAACGCTATTCCATTTGGTTCTCAAACTACTGTCTTGTTGGGATAGGGATCACTTATTTCTGGCTTATGGGCAAGTAAATTGAGGTTCAGAGAGTCAAAGGGCGAAGTACCACAATGGAAGGAACAATTTCTATTTCTGGATAAGAGGGACTATTTAAGAACAGGTGACATTTTAACTGTACCCTGATGATCCTGATGAATAGAGAGTAGGTTCAGAGGTTAGCTCAGTATACACATAATACATGGACATGGATGTTGAGTATATTTATAATAACCTGCAGCCATGAAGAAGGACTTAATTTATTAGAAAATGTAGCTAGAGTGTAATTGAAACCAAAAGTATCTTACAGGTTGAGCAACTTGACTAAATTTGAAAGGTACTGAAATCATTGTAAATGGTGACTGACAACAACAAATTCAAAGTTTAGTAAACTAGCTTTGCCAATAATGAGAGGGGCGCTAAAGCAGAACACAGGATGTGGGCAGGATGCATATTGCTGTACCGCAGCTGTTGCACAGCTGCCTACAGCAAGTGAGCAGTAGACATGAAGATGATGGGAATGTCACAAAAGCCACTTCTTAAAGATAATCAGGGAGTGGTGCCCTATGGTAGATACAGGTATGGAAAAGTTTGGGATAATTGCATTAGTGCTGCAGATACAATTAGAAAAAGACAAACCCAACTTCCTGTGAGTGCTTGGATCTGAACATGAAGAAGATGAATCACTGCAAGAATAATAGAACAGACATGCTATCAACATAAACCTGGAGTCAAAGAGAGGAAGTATCAAGGAAGGGTGGAAGATTAACAGGGCTAGGTCATATTTACTTCTGAGGCTTCTATGATACATGAGGGAAATGACTGTCCAAATCTTAATGCTCACAGCAGTACTTTAAATGAAATTTAGCAATCTGGAAGCACTAACTGTCTCACGTTCCCCTTAATTTTGCTAAGAAAAGTTATTGACAGTATCTCTGGATTGAGTTTAAGTTTACCCAAGTTAATTAAAGTAAATTAAGACAACTTAAGAGAAATGGATTTTATTAGTCACATTTTCCAGTAGAATTTCCCAATATTTAAATCTTGATTAATCTTTAAAGCCCCGAGTTTTCAATGGTGATTTCTATAGGAGTTCCAAGAGTGACTCAGCCTCTTGCATTCACAAACACCCAACAGAGGATTTGACTCAGCAAAGACAGCCAATATTTTATTTTATCCTTATTCTGTCCTTGTTCATCTTTATCCTTGCATTTCATCCTCCCCACTTCTATTATCAGCATGAAAACATATAATCTCTCTACTATTATTAGTATTAGAAGCATCTGGAATGCAACAATTGTCTCTCTCTGTCTTTTGCCCCAGTGCCAGCACATGGCTTGTGCTATACTTAAGTGCTCTACTTTCCTTGGCCTTTTTGTTACGATGATGAAGTATTACTGTAGTGATTCCCCCTTTGCACAGGAAGCCTCTGTTCCTCCATCGCTCATTTGCCCATGGATGGATAGTTAAGCTAGAGAATCTGCCTGGAATAGGAAAAACATTACTTGACTACTACCTTCACAGAGAAGGCTTTCATTTCTTTAGGCATGAATGACCAAAACCACTGTTTCCAGAAAAGAGTCTATATGGTACTGACATAAATGTTTCACCGTAGGTGGGTTCTGTCTTCTTCCTCCTCCTCCTCCTCCTCTGCCTCCACGTCCTCCTTCAAAATTTTCCTCATAATAAGATTCTGTCTAATGTGTCACAGAAGACTTGAAGAAAAGGAACCACAATCATTAAAACAAAAATTAGTCAGTTTTTTAGAGTATGTAAAAGGCACACACTTATTCCTTAATCTCACCAATCCAAATAATGAACAAGGGAGTCCACAACAGAATTATAGAGATTGTTCTGAGGCTTTAGCAGCTAATTTGATTTTGTACAGAAGGTCTTTAAAGAATTTTTAATGAAAAGGCAATTAACGTTGAAACCTTCATTAACAGATAGTTGATAGGAAAATCCAGACTTCTTGCTGAGTTTTTGACTTTTTAACTAATTGCAAAACTTTATAGTATTTTTACAGTATATTAGAGAATGGCAAGGCACTATCTGTTTAATACAACTAGACCTTATGGACAAATAGAACACTTTTTAAAGGCTTTTATTTTTTTTTTAAGTAAAGAGGCCAGAACCTATAAGAACTAATTATAATGAGGCTGTTCTTGATGAATAAAAATGGATGCTGAGTGATGGAATATTCACCAAGAAAACAGTATTTGTCTCAACTACAAGGTTCTTGTTTCTCTATATTAGTCTTACATTGATTAACTTTGCTACTTTATAAGAAAAACAAAAAAGAAGAGCAAACTTAAACTTCAAATAAAAAAAAATATTGCCATGTTTATGAGTATTGGCTTGCCTGAATTGGAATCTTACAAATATTTTTTTTTTGTTTTTGTTTTTTTAAGCTGAATTTAAGATACTTTTTTTTTTTACTTTATTTTTTATTTTTTCAAGTTACATCTCAATCGCAGTCCCCTCCCTATTCCCCCCTCCTCTCCCACCCTCCCACCCTCAATCCCCCATCCTCTTCCCTTTTTTTTAAGTTTAAGGTATATCTTATTTCCCCCTACAGCTCCCCGTTTCAGTCCAACAAATGGCTCTTTCTATTATAATAGATACAATACAAAACAACAGAGGTAATTGGGCCACAGTTATGAGAGTTATATGGCTTAGCATACATTCCCAATGTCCAGTCCATATGTATTTGGCACCTGACTTTAACTTTCTACTATCTAACCATCTCCATGAGTTTAATGTTCCATATCTAATTCAACATTCATACTAACTTGCAACACAATTGTAAAAGCATCTTCCTATATCTATAACACTCTCTTGATTCCTAAACAACTCAAAATTTAGTTATGAGACTCTAGCTATCTGTTCTTCAACCACCTCAGAGACCTGAGAGGGATAAATATATTTTATACAAAGCTCATTCCTCATAAGCTTAATTATGAAACTGAATGGACATGAAGGCCTGTGTTGTCACTATTTTATTTTGGGGACAGGTTTTCCCAGACCTTTTACACATTTGCTGTCTTTGAATAATGCAAATGAAATCAGAAATGATTTGAGTAGGAAGATATTAGAGTTTTGATAGACCCTATGGAACAAGGTCATGCCATGAGGTGAAGTGTCATTTCTCATGCCTTTCATAGAGATCTAAGCCAAGGATTTTACAAACTATGATTTAGAATAGCTTTAACGTTGTTTCTTATGAGATCCTCTTGCCCTTACAGTAATATTAATTCCATCTGACAGATTGAGGGATAGGAATGAAAAGGCTGAGAACCTCTGCTGGAGGTGTGACTTGGTGCTCAGTATTTGTCATTGACTGGTTCTTCTGGGTGTTACGTTGTCTGTCACCAAACTCAGTGATCTGCCTCAAACATCCTACATTTTATATCTGATATAGAAGATAAACTTAAATTAATTTTCATTCCCCCTTTTAAATTCCAACCTTGTTTTTCAGAGGGTAATAATGTAGTCGGTCTTGGAGGCATGACCGTTTTACAAACGCAGTGTCATTCCACTCATTGGAGATAGAGCCAATGTGAGACATTCATAGATGTCTTATAATTTAAAGCCATCCAATCTTTAGAGAATCCACAATAGAAAAGAGTCAAGGTATAAAAATTCCTCCCACTCCAAGTTATCTATTGATGCTAGAATTCTGTTCATATAATAAAAACCCTCTGTTCATAAAGTGAACAGTCAGCATATGAAGTCCAAGCACATGTATTCAATGACTGTACCTTAAGACATCAGAGCAAACACTCTGTAGGCTAAGTTGGCAGACCTCAGTTCTACCCATGACTCATCAGCATCTCTATCCACAGCATTTCCTCATTCTGTTGATCACTTAGGATGGGCAGTAATCTCATGAACTAATGTCACTGCTTTCATGAGCTAATACTACTGAGATTTAATTACTTACAGTGAAGACATTTTGGGAATGCTTAGGGAAAAAGTGAGCTAATTACAAAATAGAAAGTGTGTGAATGGTCATGTCTTTTGCATGCGTTGTCCTGTACTTGAGAATTGGTGCTTCCATTTATTGTTGTTGAAAGACAGAAACATGGCAAGAAAATGTAGATTACTACCTTTCCTATATTAAACATTCATGATACATTTTACATGCAATGCCATATTTTAAGTATTTTCACTAGAATATTTCCATAAGCATTCCCCAGTATTTAAGTATAGAGGCATGGCACTGTTCATAATCAATATCTGTAATTAGTATAAGCTTTTGATAACTAATAGAGCAAATACTGCACAATTGTTCTATGGACAGGCTTTCAGTGGTACCAGTTTTAACTATTGTGGCACATGAGTAGCTGAGCTTTATTCTATGATAACCCTTTAATTCACTAACATAAGTGTTAATTTAAAAAAATACTTGGTCATTCGACACAAAGAAAAAAGGAACAGTGGTAGCCTCTTAGAGTATTAGAGTATTTTGAAAATCTGCATTGCATGAAGAAAAAGCCAATTGCAATAAAACAAGAGAAGTCTACATGGTTTTCTGCTGCTAGGGATTGCTGAATGCCCCTCTCTAGGCTCTGGCTTCTGTTACACATATTTAATGTTCACCGTTACTGTTTAATAGTCTTTGTCTACACTCTAAACAAACACAGCTCTGAGTTCTTCAATTCTAGCCCTTTCTTTCTTAAGTTATAAAAATCATAGTTTTTGAGTGAACTTTTGTTTAAATACCACCTACTATGGTAGATAAAGTGTGATGTTATTGTATTCACTTACACACTAGTATAATTAAAGTATGGGGTGAGCTTCCCTCAGTATACTAGTGTATTAGTGTTTTCATTTCAGTTGATCTGTAACATGGTCCTTGTTGTTGTTTGTTTGCAATTTTATTATCCCCTATTATTCCCTTTCATTATTCTATTTTGCTCATCCAATCACTTATATAAATAACATTGTTTACTTATTTCTGTTTAGATTTATTAATTTGTTCTTTTGGCCATATGTCTGCATGCTTTGATGTGAACTGGGGAAATTAATTCCCCTGACACTTCTTCCTGTATTCTGCCATCTTGCAAGTTGACACCAGAATACACACTGCGAAATATATGTTAGGCTGGGACATTAAAATGATTGACAGTGAACTTGCAGGGCAAGGAGAAGGCTAATCCATATATGACACACAGAAGCTGTTTTCCAGGCAACAACTTCATCATTGTTCCTAAACATGAGAGATGAGCCCATGTACCTAAAAAATCATTCAGGTAAACAGCAGAGAATGTTACCTAGAAGGGCAAGGATACTATAGTCTTTCGCTTCACTTCACTGTGGTAAATGGAAATAGATTCTTCCTGCCTATATTAATAGCTTGTTTAAGTCAATAAAGTATGTTTAAATCCTTGGCTCTTTCCTATGGAGTTGTATCCAATCCTTTTATATGTATGTAATGACATCTCAGGGTAATTGACACATAAGCCAGGCTCTTGGGGGGAAAATGTTCCTATATATTTGGAATGTAAGTTATATGTATATGAATACTTCAGAGAAAAATAAGAACAAGAAGAAATCTGATGATAGCCTGCATCAAATTTTAGGTTCAATATTTCATAGTATTCAATATTTCATATTATATGAACAAAGGAGAAAATAGGAGACTAAGTTAGATAGAAAAAAAAATTGTATAGGGCCTAAGAAAAGACTGCTCCCAGATGGGATTCACTGAAGATTCTGTTTCTTTGCATTTTCATTATAATTAATTCTTTAATATTGCCAGTTGAATCTCACGAATTGAAAAGGCTCCAATCCATACAATCTGGTATCATGCTGCTCTTCTGAAATTCCAGGAAGTTGTATAAAGGGAAAATTGGAAAATTCACAGTGGGAATGGAGCAGTTAGAACAGAGGTGTGGCATGAAGAGATGTGGGCCAGAGAGAGCTTATGACAATGGGTCCTTTCCAATGGCAACATTGTCCAATTAGCACATCATAACAGGAGATGGGAGGGGAGAAGGCAATGAGGGGAGAGGGTGGTATTTAGAAACAAGTTGATAGTTTTAAGTTCAGGCATGCAATTCACATTTTCTCCATCATAACAGATAGAAGTTGCATTGGATGTGTTTGATAAAAGATCAGAATTACAACTGCACTATACAGAAGTCAAGGAAAAAGGTAAACAAAGGGATGTCTCATTGGTGTCAGGTGACTTGCTGGGGAACCTTTGGGCTAACTAAATGTGGAGATTTACTTCAAAGAATTTAATGATGTAGTTTATTTATTTAGGTGCAAAGTTGTGTGAGTTATCCAGAGGGACATGTGAAGGTTGTGAAACAGTAAGTATTCTCTGTTCCTGTTCATCTGTAGGACTGCTCTGAAGGAGAATCTGTCCTTTCTTCCTCCTTAAACAAGTGTCTATGGCAGGAGCACCCACAAAATACCAGTCCTAGACTCAAACATGTGAATCTCCTGTCTTATCCTCCTAAGTAGTTCAGATTACAGGCCTGTGCCACTGAGGCCAGTCTGTGTTCCCATTCACCCTTCATAAGAAGTTCAATACATAGAAAGTGTGAAGTTGTTCTCACCTTATGTAAAATTCGGCATCCTTTATTTTACTTAATGACATTTTAATAGAAAATAAACATAAGGGAACGCTTCCCCTTTCCACTGCCTTTTCATCACTTCTAGAACAACAGAGGCGAGTCTAAAGATAATGAAAATCATCTCCTGACGTAGACACCTGTAAATACTACTCAGAAGCTTCATGAAGTGAAAATGATGTGGTGGAGGTTAGTATAACCACTTTGTGAATATCTCAGCATCCTTGGTGTCCCCACTCTACTCCCAGGGACTAGAAATGGCAGGAGAGGCCTGAATAAAGGTTGCCTAAGCAAGAAGCAGAGAGAACCCATATTTAGCTACAAATAAACAGAGAAAATGAAGTGGAGATAGAGTGAGACTATGTACTCTCAAAGTCCTCACCAATGACACACTTTGTCCAGCAAGGCTCCGTGACATATTCTATAAACTTCTCAAAGAACACCACAAAGCAAGGGCTAGGTGTTCAAATATGAAGGGGGGGTGTTCTGGAAGTTGTGGCTCATTTAAACCACCAAAGTTCTGAAAACCACCATGGATAGTTCTCTTTTCATTCATTGAGGCTTTCGGTAGTTGCTCTACCAGTAATCATTAGAACCCTGGCTACTAAGGGCACTGCATAACTAGTCAGATTTGAATCTATCTGTGGAAAATTGGGAGTTTATCTAGCAAATTTTCAAAATGAAAAAGGCTCACAAATCAGAGAGGGCTGAATGGTTTCATTTGTGGTGTTAGACAGTAAGAACTGTTCAAGGAGACATCAGTTGATTTTGATGGTGAGTTCATCTCTTTAGGATCGAAGAAATTTTCAGAGGTATCACCAATGGAAGTTAGAATACTTCATGAAAAATTGTATATCTAGATTTTCCTCATTTGCCTTTTAAATATTAAATTGTTATTTACTTTCTTTTTCATAGCTTTTCCCTCTCTTTTCCTTCAGAACCATCAATCGTTTCTATATTGTATACTGAGGAAGTCTTGTTAATAGATTGCATAGATAATTTTGAAAGGTTAGAAAAGGCCTTCGACCTGAGCAGAATTCAAGCATTGTTGAAAGAAGGCAAAGAGGTGTCTATTAGAATCCTCCACAGACACATGAATAGTGAAGTGACATTTGAATTTGACAGAGAGTGCAAAAAGATCAACTTGCAATGTGGCCCTGAGGAGAGAATGCCATGTATCTGTGTTTTCTCAGTTTGCCCAGGAAAGAAATTCTAAAACTCAAAGTGAGACGTAAATGGCATTAGCATCAACCCTGTGTACAAGAGTCAATGCACTTCTGCCAAAAACAGATTCACCCAGGTGAGACTCTGGGAAGACCTTGAAGCTGAGATCCAAGGTCACAGGCTTAGAAACAAGTAACTTCTGTGAAGAAGAGGCAATGAGAGCAAGTTCACATTTTCCAACAAAAGAGAGATCATGGCAAAGAGAGTCTGATGAAGCTGGGATGCTGGGCTGGTTGTGAGAGTCTAATTGAGGAGGCTGGGCTAGTTTCTGTGTCTATGAAACAATTTCAGAAAGGGGAACAACTTTTACTAGAACTTAAACAATTCTCTCTCTTCTCTCTCTCTCTCTCTCTCTCTCTCTCTTTCTCCCTCTCTCTCCCTCTCTCTTTCTCTCTCAAAATTCTGAGAGCTCCTATATATACAGACATTTTGTGTCCTTTCAAAGATAGATTCCTTTCTACAGTTATATGTATTTTTTCTTCACATTAAAGGCTGCATTTCCCCCCTGGTCCTTTTCTTGAAATCTGGGCCACCCATCACCCCTCAAGGTGCCACCTTATTCTTAGCCAAATGCAGAGATTCAGGTTGTAGAATAAGAACCACAGGGCTTATCTCATTTGAAACAAATAAGAATTCCAAATAAGAAACTGCTCATTGAAATTCACCTCAAAAGCTATGGTCAGTAGTTAGTTCGCTATAAATGGTATTTCTGCTTCGATATTGTTTGAGTCTGTTACAATAAAAACACGATCATGTATTATTTAGGAATCTAAAAATAAGTGTAAAAATAGAAAATAAATTATAGTATAAGAGAAAACAGCATGGACAATGTCAAAAGAAGAATCTGAGTTTGGGAAAGAATTTAAATAGGTCTTACTAAGGTAAAATCGTAATGTTTACCTTAGTATGTGAAGCTGTTTAGAGTGATATTGAGTAATGCTTATGAGAATAGAGTTCCATAGGTCAAATCACTAAAGTTTGAATCCCAAGGTAATCCAAACATGACCGCGAGACCTTGGGACATATCTTAGTCATAGCATACAATACTGCATAATTTGGGTGTGACTTGTCTCCTTTAGGTGCCTGTAATGGATATCTGGTACCTGGTGTGGTGGTGTCCTTTTGATTCAGCCCGCAAGAAAAGGGCTTAGCAAGTGGTAAATAGTCCATGAATTTCACCCTCATAAGAGAATTGAGCCGTCTCTCCAGCCACATTTAGCTAGAATTGTTCAGGGAGGTTCTCCTGTAATCCAGAAAGACATCAAAAGCATTGTTCTAGCTGAGGGTGAACCTGAAACCCTGATTATACAGCCTCCACCTCCCTGCTTCTAGGATTACATGTGTATCACCACACCTGGCTAAACTGTTTCCTATGTATATATCACATTTCAAGTATTTCTTCTTCATCTGGGACTCTGCATAAAACTTTACTATATTTACAATACTTATCTGTAGAAATAAATGTCCTAGATTTCTTTTGAGTTACTACGAATTTACTTTATTATCAGAATGTTTCTAATAGCCAATATAAATGTAGGTGTAAGTCCATTTCCATGGTCCAGAGTGCATTTCATAGTACCAGATAAATATAACCTATTTTATTCATAAGGATGTTTTAATGACACTAAGAATGGGCACTCAGTAATGCCGGTAAACACTATACTACTTGTTCATGGTGTCCCTGGACATCCTCACAATACCTGGAGCATAGATGACTTAGTGAGTACCTGTGTTTTATTCAATCAGTTATCTGTTTGTTCTCTTCAAAATCATCTGTGTGAACTTTGCTCCTTGGGATCAAGATTCCTAGATACAAAGATACAGTGAGAGATAAGATGAAAGCTGAAATCCCTGCTGACTGCATGGGTTAGAAGGAGTATGTTTTTTTGGGCCACTTCTCCAAGGAGCAAACTATTGGCTCCTTAGACATCATCACATGCTTTCTTCAGAGCTGGTTTCCCAGCATCACCATGTTTGCTACCTTGCCAGTGATTATTATGGATCATGGGAGGCTGTATAATGCTAGGGTACTTAGGAACATATCTGGTCACCAGTAACACCTACTGTGTAATCAGCCCCCCATCTGCATTTGGAAAACATATCCATAATTGCCAGTTGTTTCCATAGGGACAAAGACACTCACATTACGACTATTTCATTGTAGGTTAGATGATTGTGAAAGACCTGGGAAATTGAATAAGTTACTCAAAGGCCTGGAAAGATAACTCTCAGAGACCTGATCTTCACACTCAGTGTCCAATTTATTCTATTTCCCAGTGATGTTTCTATAACCCAGTGATTTTTCCTTTATACAATTAAATATTACTAAGGCGTAGATTATATAATGTCATTATGATATTGCATATTTAGATGTAACTATTCTTCCTGTTTTATATGTACATATAATTGGATGCAAGGAAAGTCATGTGATTCTTTATATCAGATTAAAAATTAAGTTCCTTTGCAGAAAAAAAATCATGTTTTGAGGAACTACATAGATAGGGATAAGGGTGTTCAACAATCTTCCTCTTAGGACTGAGAAATATTTTATGCTTTCTTTGCCCAACTTGCACTGAAATAGAAAAATGTGTCTGTACACAAAGAATTCTAAAAGAAAAAAAAAATGTCTGCCAAGTGTGGGAGACTCCGGTATAAAGTGGCAGAGAACAGAATGATCTTGTAGGGATAGTCAGGTGTAATTTCAGATAATTCTATATCAGGCTTCTGAGAACCCTTTTGGAAAGTGCTGTTATATATTAGTGCCTGATCTCAAAGAAATGGAAAATTAGTATTTTCTTTCTCAGCCTACAATTTATTGATCAAAGAAAACTTATTTGGGGCTTTGTAGTGTTCCAACAATCCGAAGCATATTAATAAAGAAAGAGAGTTGCTTCTTGGGGGATAACTTGATGACTGTAATTTTTCTCATGAGCATCAGTGCCGCTTATGTGCTGATGTGTCACAAATGATGGGAGGGAGGAGAGCAGATGCTGCCTAGCAAGGGCAAGCAGCTCAGAGCTCTGTGGATTCTGCTGTGTCCTCTTCCAGCCTTTCTTAGTGAGTTCTCATCCTTCCCATCTTTATTTGGAAATGAACTTGAGAAAATAGCATAATGAGGAAGGAAAGGTTTTTGATTGTTTATGGAGAAAGAACTGAAGGGGGACTGGCCTTATCTAGCAATTATTTCTATCTAATACAGTGATTATGAGGCAGTCATGGTTTCTTCCAGTGTTCATGCATCGTGCATCATTCCCAGAGCCACCTGGTCAACCCCCGTCCCTACTTTCTGCTAAGCAGGTCACCCAGACCTAGTATTTCATCCTGTTTTATCTCCATGTTCTTCTCTTTAAAACAAGAACACTAATAATACTTAATCAAAACACAGCTAGAATTAGTTAGCATTTTGGAAATAAAAAAAAATTGCCTGCCATGGAGCATTTTAAAAAATAAAAGTCACACACTTAAATTTTATATTGAATTTATAATACACTGTTACAGATTGATGATTTATTAATGAAAAAAGTGAAAGTCCAGAGACAAGAAAATATCCTAGGCAGGAAATTGGTAACATTTTAAAAATTTACTATCATCCGTGATTATTAAACACCTGTGGATTTGTCTACTTTGTGTGTTCTACCAAAACACCCAGGATTAAGTAACTTAGAAACAGCAGACACTTCTCACAACTAAGACATTGGGATGTCCAAGATCCAGGTGCCAGCAGTGCTACTGTCTGGTGTGGGCTTCCTCTATGCAAACGAGGGATGCTATATCATTATAAAAGAAAAGTGATGAAGTCTGTGTGAAGTCTACCTTGCTGTTTTTAAAGGGATCTTAATCCTATTAGTTCATAAAGGGTGGGGCCCTGAGTTCTTGATTGCCTCTTAAGACTTCCCCATCACATGCCATCATATTACCAGTAGGTAACAGAGTCTGAAATTTGGAAGGTACCATTCACATCACTGTATTTTGTAGAGACCCCTGTGCTAAGAGGAGACAGATAATGATAATCACTCTCTTTTCTATCATCTGTCTTGTAGAAAGGAAGTGAAATATAATCATGAGAGAATGCAACTAGATATGTAATTAATAGACATGATCATATATATATAATTACATTTATTTATTAATTCAAGTTACATATCGATCACAGATCACAGACCACAGACCACTCCCTCTCCCCTCCTCTGCCAGTCCCACCCTCCCACCCTCTATCCCCCTCCCTCTTATCATTCTCCTCCTGTATGGGGGCGTCCCCAGATACCAGCCCCTCTCAGTTTATCAGTCACATGAAGGCTAAGAGCATCCTCTTGCTCTGGGGCCCAACATGGCAGCTCAACTAGGGTAAGGTGCGCCACTAACAGATAGCAAAGTCCTTGACTGAGACCACGCCACCTTGTGATTTGCTAAGGGATCTGTATGGAGACCAATTTGTATAGGGGTTCTAGGTCTAGTCTAATCTTATTCCCCCCTTTTTTGTTAAGTTTCAGGCTCTGTAAGCCTCTAGAAGTCTAGGTTAGTTGGTTCTGTTGATCTTCATGTGTTGCTCTTGACCCCTTCAGGTATCTCTATTCCTCCTCCCTCTCTTACACACGGGTCCCAGAGCTCCACTTAATGTTTATCTGTGTGTCTCAGCATCTGTTTTGATCTGCTGCTAGGTAGAATTTTTCGTAGGGTAGTTATGCTAGGTTCCTGTTCCTTTGGGTCTGAGGGTTATGGAATAGTTATCCTGCACTATATGGCTAACAATCCAGATATAAGTGAATACATGCCATGTGTATCTTTCTGGGTCTGGATAAGCTCACTCAGGATGAGCTTTTCTAGTTCCATCCATTTGGCTGCAAATTGCCAGATTTCCTTGTTTCTGATAGCTGAGTAGTATTCCATTGTGTAAATTTACTACAGTTTTTTTTTTTTTAATCCATTCTTCAGTTGAAGGGCATCTGGGCTGTTTCCAGTTTCTAGCTATTACAAATAAGGCTGCTATGAGCATGGATGAGTGGAGGCCCTTGTGGATTGGTGAGGAATCCTTTAGATATATGCCCAGAAGTAGTATGGCTAGTTCTACCTCTGTAAGTTCTGGGAAGTTCTACCTCTGTGAGTTCTACCTTTTGTGAGATGCAAAAATTCAGTCTGTTATAAGAGTAGGATAGCAAGACCATGCAGTTTACATTATAGAATATGTAAGTATTACTGTTAAGAAGAAAAGAAGTCAAGGGAGGAGTTTGCATCAGAAAGCATTATAGCCAGAAATGTGGGCATTGCCGTTATAAATTGCAGACTTATTCTGCGTAGAGAGTGGGCTAGAATTCCAGAATAGAAAAGACAGACCCAGGAGAAAAGCCTCACCGAGCAATGAAAAGATGCACAAGGGGAGCATAGTGTGGACTCAATAGGAAGTGTGAATGAACACAGACACTCTTTCCAGCTGGACGGCAACCAAGTCGCACTGAGTGTAATTCCCAAATGGGATTTGACTTGGCAGAAAAAGCATGAAAGAGAAGGCTACTGTCCTTCACAATATTGAAAACTCGCATCTGGTCTTTCTAGACATTCAGAAAAGGAAGAAAATATATAGTTAACCGAGGTTGACTTTCTGAGCCATTTGTGTTCTCTTGTGACCCAATAAACTCAGGGTGCCAGTATTTCTTGATGCCCCACCTTTTTTTCTAGATATGGTACATGTACATCATTTTTGACAGTTTTTTTCCTTCTTCGTTTTTTTTTTTTTTTGGTGATTATTAGTATTTTTCCTGCACGCATGTATGTGAACTTCATGTATGTCTCCTGCCAGAAGAGGCTGGAAACAGATGTCAGATCACCTGAAACTGGAGTTTCAGGTGTTTGCAAGCCACACTTTGTGTGCTCTACAAGTCCTCTACAAGAGCATCAAGTGCTCTTAATAATTGAATCATCCCTCTTCCCACATTTTGAAATTTCTAGTTTGTCTTGCCATCATTTTGACATAGACATAGAGGTGGAGGGAATATTAATGTATAATTCTTAAGACATAGAGATGCAAGTAGCATCTAAAAGGACCATTTGAAAATTACCAGTAGTGTGAGGACATAAAAGGTTTGTTTGTTTGTTTTTGTTTTTATTGCCAATGACATTTACAAATTTTGGCTGGTGTCTTCTTAAATACCCCGTCTGGGTTCATAGGATAGAGTGATGAGATTAAAAATGTCCATGTTGGCAGAGTGGCAGAGAACAGAAGCAAACATGAGTCTAATACCTTTTTCTGGGATAAAGAATATTAGGACGTAACACCAGTGAACCCGAGTAAGGTCACAGATTTGTGTGGAGTGTGACTGAAAACACAGCCCGGCTACATGCTTGTTAAGAAACTCTATTCATTTATTTCAAAAGATAAATGTCTAAGCAGACTTTCTGTTTATAGGTTTGTGGTTTTAGTATTAGATCTTTGGCTTTGACCAGTGTTGACAAAAGCCTGCTTGCACGAAGTCAATCTTCAGTGGGAGGTGGACAATGGCGAGATGCCTCAGTAAGATAATACAAGGCAGATTTTGAAAGCGCTAAAAGCAGGCATTGTGATATGTAACAAATAAAACATGATCATGGGGTGCCAGTAAGGAGAGTTGCCTCAGAAAAGAGGAATTTTTTTAGCTGGGACTTGGATGAGAAGAAAGAGCCAGCTAGGCCAAGATCTAACAGCGGAATGAAGTAGGCTGCAGGAACAGCAAGGGCAAAGAACCTAAAGCTAAAAGTAGCTTGAATGTTTGAGGAACAGAAAGCAGGCCTGCAGGGCCAGGGCACTATCAGTGAGGAGAGCAGTAGTTCCCAGGAAGATGGGAAAGTTGGGCAGGGGCCAAATTCTGTTTCCCCATCGCAGAGGGAAGGGACTCTTAGGGTCTTGCTCAGAGGCTCCAGGCAGTTGAAAAGTGAGGGGGGCCAGACCCTTAGTCTCCAGGTTCTTAGTGCCATGCTTTTGAAATTCCCCGTGAGTGTGTAGCCCTTTCTTTTCTTTTTATAGGAAACTCCTTGATTATAACTGCCAAGATCAAACAGCTGATAGGATCAAAAACTTTGCTCTATATAGATTTGAGTGGAAAATAGAAACCTGGTATAAGTGTGTTTCCTTCAAGTGACCTTTAGTAAAACATTCATGCAGTGCTGACAAGTACTTTGAATTTATACAATGGGGGGCACAGTTTAAATACTTTGATATATTGCAAACCACTTCTACAGAATCTCAAAAAAGATTGTGAATCTCATTTAAATCTTATACCAACCCTGTGAGAATTGGTAGGAAATACATATAGCTATTTTTTTTCTGCAGATGGATAGAATGAGGCAGAGATTAAATTACTTGATTTCAGATTTCTGCTTGTAGTGCAATCTAATGGGCATGTCCTACACACGTTAATTTGCAAATAAATTTAAGCTGTAGTAAAGCATCCTTAAAATCTTTGATGTTTGAATCCTGAGGATCTCTATTGGTATATTTACCTCACAAAATACATGTAAGAAATAAAATGCAGGGGTTTTGCAAGATTCACATATGTGTGTGTTACTCTGATCCTGATGAGTTTTAATTTTGTCTCTAAAATATTTCCGACTAGCTATGGCCACGCTGCAGTCCCTGCTGCTGGATTCTTGTGGAGATTCCACTAACTACGTCATCCTTTTCCTTCCCCGGCTATGTCACCTCCCTATTTCCTCCCCACGCTGAGTGACTTGTTTCATGCATTCTAGTCATCGTGGGCTGTGCTCTCCAGTGACATAAATGACAGCTTATGAACTTAATAAATCCAGGCAAATGTGTAAATGGTTGTTAATGGCCAACCCTCCCGTTCCACATAGCATGTGTGCATTTTAATGGTGACCTTTGATGGTTAATACCTAACTCAAAGGAATGACGAATGTCAGAATTAGAAAGCCAGGATGGTATAGAGGTCAGCACTGAAGCTAATTGAAAGCAACACATCTGGGACGAGTCAAGGACTTTCTCTCCCCCTAGCAGACCACTACTCACCTAATTCTAGGGTCAGCTCTTATTCTGAAAGGTGTTTGTTCAAATTTCATGGGCCTCAAGAAGCATTTTGATGTGGATTTACACATAACGGTTTAAATTGTGTGTGTGTGATGTTCTGCAACAAGAACACTATGCAAACTTTGAATTTCTGTATGAACTAATACCGTACGATGATGTGAAGTCCGTGAAGGATGCAGTGACCTCTCACGGAATCATTTCTTCCTCTGCTTCACAGAAAAGGTTTGTTTCATTTTGAGCCTTCTGTGTTCTTTCTATAAACAGAATCAATTCTCTTTGTTCTTTCCTCTCTCTTGTTGACCTATGGTTAAAATTATAGCCTATTGAAGCCTGTTTAAGGTTGTGATAGCACACATTGTGATAACTAACATAACTCCATCAAGGAAGAGTTCATAGAAAGTAGAGTCCCAGATTCTTTCTCAGGGTGTCCCCTGGGGTACGACACAGGGAAGGACATATCTATGTAAACTACTCCAAGGTGAAAACATGCTCTGCTCTTAAGATCTCCAAGCAAGCTTCTCAAGCCTTGAATTTCATCTTCCTGTGCGAATGCGAATTTCCTTCACAGATAAATGCTGCTTCAGGTCACTTTTCTTTCTAACTGGTCTGTATAGACCGGTGCACCTGTACAACTTTAGGCTGCTTCAGTCCAGATTTCTATCTACCAATGTGTACAGTCCTGTGCAGAAGAAAAAAGTTTCTCCCAGAAGTACAGGGAAAGACAACAGAACATCTTAATATACAGTGCAATTTATGCCACCTTCCAGAAATTTCTTAATGTGATAATGAATATTCTAATTTCATTGGAAAAGTGGATCTTAAAAAATTATTAAGCACCGATAATTTTAGTTCATTCTCATTTTACAAAATTATTCTCTTCCTTTATCACCTAAAGCTATATTTACTTGGTAAGTGTAAATATATTTACATGCAACTATATTTATATCATGATTGTGAAGGTAGGTTTTGTTTTAAAGGTCAAATAACTTTAAATACTAATGATACATGAATTAGTAAAAATCATTTACCTTTTAAATTAACAATCATATATTCCTAGGTTGTCATATGCAGTATGGATCAAGGGGGGTGGAACTGGAGGGGGGAGTAGGGAGGGGATTGTGATTGAGATGTAACTTGAAGAAATAAAAAATAAATAAATAAAAACTAAAGCAAAAAAAAGAATACTTCATCTGCTTCTGTCAGGGTCAAATTTTCAAAAAACAGTCCTCACATGACTTTGGGTTCTAAAAGTCTGGTAGGAATTTCATTTGTGTACCTATCACCTTCAAAATTCTAGGATTCCAAAAACTCAAAGCATTCTCATAAGGCGAGAAGGAATTTTTCAATGTGCCATCCTGAATCCATCCTTCTAATATTAAGTTGTGACTCCCATAGCAATCTGTCTGTGTAGTTTTGTTTTATGTGCATTCTGGGAGAACATCACTCATGTGCTTGCCTTACTTCCCCCCTCCTAGACTGAAAATAAACATTGATATAAAATATGACTTTCTATAAAGCCTTGACTGTTAGAGGCATTTATTGTACACATTCCTGCTAGAAGGGAGCCTCCCACATAAAGGTCTTGTATGCTTTGTAGAATGTTTACACAAATCAGTATTTTACATCTATTTTTTCATTTCTCCCTTTTTCATTAAAACTTTCAAATCTTCCATTATGAAGAGAGTACTGTGCCAGATGCTGTAAAAGTTACAGTATGTCCATCTCCTATGAATGTAAGGGGTTACTGTGTGAACACCATGCCAATAAACATGATTGGTGCCATGGGCCTTAGTAATGTCCAACATAATCCTGTGTTCTATAAGTGATAGCTGGCCTCTCTATTGACTGTAAGTATGATTGCTAGTGCCATTATTATTTGTAGGGACTAAGATAATCAAATAGTCAAAGAATAAAGGGGAGATGGCAGCCACAGCAACAACTCATGATTAAACAGCATATCCAACATGACTATGTCCTAGGCATCAGAGCTTGTCTAAAACTGGCTGGTGATGCTTTGAAAAAATATATGCTATTTCTTGACAGTGTAGCTAGGTGTATGGATAGATTCTAGGATAGAACATGGAGTAATAAAGTGACTGCCAGAAGAGCAATGACAATATCACCTAGAATTTCATGAAAGCTGCAAGCTTCTTTGGGTCAAATAGGAAACTCTAGAGCTGGAGCTTATGGACTGTTAAAAGCTCTCTTGATCAATATACAAAGATCAATACCAATGTGGCCAAACATAATCTTAATTTTGTATCAATATACAAAGATCAATACCAATGTACCCAATACAATCTTAATTTTACATTAATATACAAGGGTCAATACCATTGTGGCCAAATATAATCTTAATTTTGTATCAATAGACAAAGAACAATACCGATGTAGCCCTATACAATCTTAATTTTGCATTAATATACAATGATCAATACAAATTTAGCCAAATATAATATTAATTTTGTATCAGTATACAAAGGTATAAGGCTATATTCAATAATCTGTCCTTTTTTCTTGATCTTTCCTATACTATGTCTATGTCCCATTTTTCTCAAGTCTGTTCACTCCTATATAGGAGAGAAAGGAGGATACAGAAAAGAAAAAGAGAGAAGTCCCTGGGTCTAATCTCCAAAACCCATTTAACAAGACCATTAACAGCTTGTAGTCTTTTCCCCTAAATAACAAAATTTTCTATTATCTATCAAATAACCAAAGTGGGGGGAACACCCTCCCCACCTTCTGGGGATGGGACGTTGTTCTCTTAAAATGACTTCCTGCTGATTTGATCTTTGTATATTGATACAAAATTAAGGGTAACGCTTCTTAAAGGTATTGTTCGTAGTAATACTTAAAAATGAAATGTCAAGTTTTGACCTCTTGCTACCAACTGACATAAACTGTTTAGGATAATTAAGAAACGGAAACTAATAGTCATGAAAACGTGTCATTTTGTTAGTTACTATGACAGTCTATCACAGTTATTTTCTAAGCTACTCAGAAATCAAGTTGCTAAGAGACAAGCAATATTTGCTTATCTAAATCTAAGAGATAGATAGGGCATCTTCAAAAACCTCAAGAGATCTGCAGAATATGGCATTCAAAGATGTTTTCTTAACTTAAGATTTTTTGATATCGAGACATGTCAGCTCCTGACAGCACCCCCTATATTACTCCAAGTAGAAGATGAGCATCGAAGAATCTCCAGTGGGAGATGATTAAATTGGTGGTAAGCCATTCTCTTGGCAAGAAAAACCACTTGCTTCAACTGTAGACAGACTTCTGTCCAAAAAGGACAAAACTTGGAAGCAGGTAAGTCGACAGCCTAGCTCTGCCAAGACAGGGTAGGTAAGTCCTTCATAATTCCTGCTCTACAACCAATGTCTGTCAGAGAAATGGGGCCAAATGGCTGAAGATTGATGCTGTAATGTATGGAGAGAAAATGGGAACTGTCCAGGCAGCCACTGGTATGTCATTCTTTAGTTTTGGAAGCTGCAGGCCCTGCACTTCCTATATAATCAGATATATTTATCCCTCTCAGGTCTCTGAGGTGGTTGAAGAATAGATAGTTAGAGTCTCATAGTTAAATTTTGAGTTGTTTAGGAATCAAGAGGGTGTTCTGGATCTAAGAAGATATTTTTAAAATTGTGAGGCAAGTTAGTATGAAAGCTGAGTTAGATATAGAACTTTAAACTCATGGAGATGGTTAGATAGTAGAATGTTAAAGTCAGATGCCAAATACATATGGACTGGACATTGGGAATGTATGCTAAGCCATATAACTCTTATAATTGTGGCCTATTTATTTCTGTTGTTTTGTATTGTATTTATAGGTATAATAAAAAGAACCATTTTTTTGGACTGAAAGGGAGAGCTGTTGGGGGGAAAAAGAAATACCTTAAACTAAAAAAAAAAAAAAAAAAGAAGGGAAGAGGATGGGGGGTTGAGGGGGAGGAGGGTGGATGGGACTGGAGGGGGGAGTAGGGAGGGGATTGTGATTGAGATGTAACTTGAAGAAATAAAAAATAAATTATTAAAAAAAGATGAAGAAAAAAAGAACTAACCTAAAAAAAAAAAAGCTCTCTTGATGATCTTGATATATGTCACCATGTGAGAAGCACCATTGATATTCCAGGATGGAGGTAGGGATTTAGACAATGCACCAAGGGTGGAATGTGCACCAGTGAGATGCTCAAAGCTAAAAAGAAATCGAATGCAGAGAAATTGCTGAGTGACTGCTCTCCGGGTTACATCCATAGCATTCTGAGGAAAGAACATACAATGAGAATCTGACACTTGCTTTACAGTGGGGTACAGAGAACATGTGGCCTCTACCTAGAAGAAGTAAGTTTAGGGTTCAGCTAACACTCACCAAGCAGGAAGTCTAAGTAAAGACTGTGCTATGGGTATGGCTCTTTATTTAGTTAATCATAGCACAATACTCTGGAACCTATGCAATAAAATGCCTGGCTAGTTAATTTCTATATAAATATGAGACTTAGCTGATATGTTCCCTATGCCTTCTCAAGCACTGATTCAGTGCTTTGGGAGTTAGATATTATTGGGCTGGGCTGATATCTCAGTGTGATTAGGGCATGCCATTCAAAAGCAAGGACCACAGTTAAAATCCCCAAAAAACCATTCAATAGTCAGATGCACTGGAGCGTTGTCTATATTTCTACATTGGGATATAGAGACAGGTGAATCTTTGGATGGCTGAAGACTGACGGACCTGCTACATGCAAGAGTAAGCAGAAGACCCTGACTCAAACAAGGCAAAAGTAAGGGCCAGTACCTGAGGTTGTCCTCTGACCTCCATCAAGCATCATGACACACAGGTTTTACATATACTACATATACACACATTTACATATACTACACTCAACATATACAAGCATTAAAATAAAATTATGTTTTATTGACAAAGTGTATAGACACACCTATAGAGAAGTATTCAATGAGGATGATAATGCTCACACCCAGCTGGCACTGGGCTTTAGGGAGACAGTTAATGTGGACAATATACCATTTATTTACCTAGGTAACACTGTAGATCCTGTGGGTACAGTTTCTGAGTTATTTCCTATAATATTTCTTTGTCTTTTTTTGTTTTTGTTTTGTTTTTTTTGGGGGGGGTGTCTTGTTTTCTTTTTCTTTACTTTTTTCTTTCTTTCTTTCTTTTTTTTTTTTTTTGAGACATGGTTTCTCTGTATAATAGCCCTGACTGTCCTGGGCTTGCTTTGTAGACCAGGCTGGCCTCGAACTCAAACACACAGAGATCTGCCTGCCTCTGCCTCCCAAGTGCTGGGATTAAAAGTGTGTGCCACCACCGTCAGCCTCTGTAAGATTTCTTCAGGTGAAAATTGTTAACTCTTTTGTAAAGGTAAAAGCTATCTTACCAAGAATAAATGATTTAATCAAAGGCGCACATAGACACAAAGGGCAAGATCCAGTCAGTGAGGCTCTAGAATGTTCTATCAGCCACTACTGAAAGAGTTCTCCGATACACAGAAGTGCTGTCCCACAGTTTAATTTCATCCTGACCTGTATCGTTCCTAAGATGTCTGTAGACTTTAAATGTTTTGAAGCATATGCATCAGGTTCCTATTTCACTGGGTTGCAAGCTCCCTTCAGAATGCTGAAGAAGGGCTTGGAGATGGTTTGGTAGATAAAGCGTGTGTGGAACAAGAATAATGCCCTGACTTCATTTACCCAGAATGCAAATAAAGCCATCTGTAGCCACACCTGTCTGTAATTCCAGCTCTCCTGTAATATTATGTGTGGCAGATATAGAAGATTCCCTGGAAGTTTGTGAGCCAGTTAGCCTGCTTTTCACAATCCTAAACAGCAATGGAGCATGCTTTAAGCAAGGTGAATGGTGAGAACATATACAGGTGGCTGTCTGACCTCTACACAAATACTTTATGTATGCCCAACACATTATACAAACACAAAGCTCATAAAACACCCACAAGTCCACATATAGAGAAGCCAGGAATTCAAAGGTCTATAGGTAGAAGAACTGAGCCATTCTTAAAATAACACTTCTCATGACAAATAGGTATGAAGACATGAGGAAGAGCGTGGGGAGAAGGCACATGTGAGTAGAGAGAGGTCTGAACATACTTCAAGGAGTCAGTCACTAGGGTAGAAGATGCTTCTACCAGAACTACCAGAACTAAATTAGTCCTAAATTTTCTTCCTCCAGGGTTCAAATTCTTCCCTTTCTTGGCATACGATTAGGATGTGTTCTCTCTTTTCACACATTTCTTTCAGCTTGAACTTTTGTCCCTTCTTTCCTCCCTTCACGTGTTTTTGAAATTTAATTCCTACTTGTTGTTGAATAACATAGAACAAAAAAAAAAATAGCAAACTGTACCCATGTCTCATGCCCCAATCTCTCATTTGTTTTAAGATAAGTTTGTAAATAAATTTTTAAAAAACTAAGCAGAATAAAACATGTTCATCTCTAATATCAAGAATGCTGAAGGCATAATTAATAATAAACTATAATGCTTGACTATAGTCATTTTGCAACTTTTAATTATTTTGTTGAACTTCCAAGTCACATCGTAGCCATTGTATTTTTTCTTTAAAGTGACACCATGGAAAATCCTACTGATTAACAACATAAGCTTCAATGAGCAAATAATGAAGATGTCAGATAGAGTAGCTGGAGAATGACACTTATCAAGATGGGTTTCTTAGATATTCCTTAAATATTATGGCTCCAGATTGCTGTATTATTACATTTGCTTATGTTTCCAGGCATGGCTAATGTGACAATCTTCATTATCGAGTGGTTAATAGCGGAATTATAAATTGGGCAAAAAAGAGGTGAATTCACAGGTTCACTCCTCTCCAGAGCGACACTTATGTGCAAATTATACAAGAATGTAAAATTTCTCAAGGTACCACGCATGACCACCAGATGTGAATCTTTTAGAGAGAAGATGGATAAGTTTGATAGAAACAGAAATAAAAAGGAGACCTTGATTGCTTTAGCAGAAGCAGAAATATTTCTCAAAGTTGAACAATCTATAAACACAGCCCTTTTTAAAATTAATTTCTCAGTGACAATTAGGATGTTTTATACTGAGCAAAGGCAGTTGTCCATAGGAGATTCAAAAGGAAAATTATATGAAGCTTTCTCAGCATGAAGTAGTTTTATGGAAAACAATACTGCCTTCATTCACTTCCCTAAAATATGCAGGTTATTAATAAATTTTTAAATGAGTAGTTTAGACATTTTCATACCCTCCCAACTGTGTGTCAATAGTACATCTCCACCTGCAAGAGCAACTTGATGCTTTCATTTCACTACAATGAAAGTGTCATTTAGAAAGCCATTAAAACATAACCTTAAAATTAACATTGTGACCCTACAATGAAACACTAAATGGGCTGAAAAGTAATGGTAAGGAACAAAGAAAGAAAGAAAGAAAGAAAGAAAGAAAAGGGAAAAGCCACTAATGAATAATTACTTTAATGAGCCTCTGGTTTCACATCTGCTTTTGTTCACTTGCATTAATACTGTAAAATATTGAAAAGCATGGACACATTAATTTTTTTTATTTTTAGCCTTTTTTTTTTTATTAAAGCGAAGGTATAGCCCAAATTCTTCCATAAAGTAACCTTTTGGCAATTGACCTTGCCATCAAAACCTTAATACTGCCCAGCTGATTCTTCTAGTCTCTGTCTTTAGGAGCCACCTAATGCATTAATAGGACCAGGGAAATACTTCAAAAGTCCCTCTGTACATGAGATGTTTTATCAGAGTTGTACATACTAAAGCATCAGTGTGTGATGTGGCATATATGTAATCTAGGGCAAATGACATGTCCTTGATGTGCCTCAGAATCTTCATACATTAAATGAGAAATGCATATACTATTACATTGCTTTAAGAGACAGATAAAACTACATAACCCAAATGCTGGTACTAAAACATCCCCAAAGAAAGGGGGATGTTAACAGATGCTAAATTAAGTGGCATTTCTCAAGATAGCTTCCAAAGTCCACATGAACAGGTTGTAATTTACTGAGAAAAGTAATTGGGTCCCTCTGTCTTTCCACCTCACACCATTCCCTTTGTCTTCAGGCCTAGGGACCTGGACAATTTGATTATTCATCAAAATATCCCACATATACTGTTAAAATACAAAATGCTTGGTCTCTGCCCACCTGAAGAGGTTTTGATTTGGTAACAGAAGGTTTGAAGCTCAGCAGTGTGCATTTGCAGCAAGACAACAGGGCCACCAGTAAAACTGAGCTGCTGGCCCATGGACGACCCTTTGGGAACCGGTGATTTAATTTATTCTTTCTAAAGGAAAAATCCACTGTCCATCAGCTGTTGGACATGAAGACCTCATTCACCAAGTCGGCTGCTGCTGTTCTGCTCTTTTCACCCCCACAACTCCCAGCTCTACCTCTCCTATGGCACTAATTACCTGGCACTGTGATTGTTTGCTTTACTTTGTGCAAGTTTAGTTTGACACCCAGACTGTATGTTCTCTTCCAAGGGCAGAGATCATGTCACAATTACTTTTGTAATGATAAAGTCAGAGATGTTGCCTGGCACAAGGCAGCTGATAGTAAACACTGCTTGAAGAAAGAAATTATCAAACATGTAGGTCTTGTCTTTGAAACTCCAATTTCCTCCTTCAGAAATATCATTGTTTTGTGTTTCTGAAAGAGAATCCTAGTCCTTTCTTTGAGGCCCTATGCTAGTATGGTTTTTCTAAGGCAGAAGAGCCTTCCTGAACCTGCTGGAATGGGCATTTCTTCCCCCTAGGCACTCATTCCCCCCCTTCCATTTGATTTTGAGTTTTTTAGGGCTGTAACTATGCCATATTGGTCCCAGCACCCCCTCAAACCTAGTAAAGTGGCTAGAACTTATGAGACTCGTGGGAAACGTGTGTGAATGCTGAGAGAGCTCACTGGAGGCCAGGGAAGGCTGGCCTGGACACAAAATGCATTTACTGCTGTTTTCCTATCTTTCTACCTTCCACTGTTCTTTACAAATTGTCACCCAGAATTCCCGTGTACTGTGTAGGTCATACAAGAAACAGAAAGTACCTTTCGAAGGCTCCAACCATGGCCCAGGCAAGGTATGATGAAACCCTAAACTTAGCAAAAACTTCAGAGACACATTCAGAGGGTCTGAAAGAAGAACCAGAAAAGAAACCAGTCTCTACATTGACCAGCTTAGAATGTTGGTATTCAGGCTCTCAGCTAGGAAACTTACAAGTGAAGCTAACTTTTCTGTTAAGCTTACACTTAGCTTCTTTGTGTGTGTGTGTGTGTGTGTGTGTGTGTGTGTGTTGTTTTTGTTTTTTGGTTTTTTGAGACAGAGTTTCTCTGTGTGGTAGCCCTGGATGTCCTGCAACTCACTCTATAAAACAGGCTGTCCTTGAACTCCACCTGCCTCTGCCTCTGCCTCCCCCTCCCGAGTACTGGGATTAAAGGGGCATGCCACCACGCTTGGCTGTACTTAGCTTTTTAAGTATTGCTTTCTTTACAAAACGGGAATTATAAATTATTATTTGTATGAAATGAAATGATACATATCAAATTATTACAGGCCTTGAATGTATAAAACATGCAAATAAATTAATTAACTATAGGAAGGCTCAGACTGTCAGTACCCTATGTTATATACGTAGAATATATGTTCTATAATATTAGTCACTAAAGAAGTGGTCCAATAAAGATTTTATTGAACTTGGAGTTTATAAAGGGAGTGTTCTGCTTAAAGTACTTGAGAAATAAGTTCATTATTTTTGCAGTAGTTGGATATGTGGAGAATGAGGATTAGTTGAAAATGGAAAATCAAAGATGGCAGCCTTTGGATCTTAACTTTTTCTTCGTTGGTGGGTTCCATGTTACTCTAGATTAGCCAGTTTCTCAATACCAATGAATTGAGACTCCAAAGGAAGAGAGGCATATACATATACACCCATGATTACATACAGTGCAATTAATTTGGGGTCTTTTTTGACGGATGTGTGGTCCTGAGGGCCAGCATTATGAAGTATATATCTGCAATTTGAACCAACAGGAGGAGTCTGTTTGTTTCTCATGTCAAAATTAACTATCCATGCTTAAATGTGCTTTTTGATTTATCTTAGCCAAACCTCGGGTTCAGAAAGATTCCTGGAGCCCACATATGCTTTTAAAGTTTTGTGTGCAAGCCATGTAACTCTCTGTTTACATCTTGTCAGGAAACTGCTAGAGAAACTGATCAAGGTTAAGCAGGGCCATAAGGGTAATTATGTCTCAAGATGGCTAAGGTCATGTCAAACAGAATTCTACCCTTCAGGTTGCTATAGACATTTTTTAAAATATTTTTTAATGAATTTGAGCTATATATTTGAACAGTAATAGTGGTACACATTGCCTGAAGCTCAGGGTTCTATTTTGTTGTTGTTTTCTTTTTTTAACTTTTTTAAATGTTTATTTATTACTTCAAGTTACATCTCCATCACAGCCCTCTCCCTCCACCCCTCCCAGCCCCACCCTCGTACCCTCTCACCCTTCACCCAGAATGCATAATTCTTTTTATTTTCAGTCCAACAAATGGTTATTTCTCTTATAAAAATAAATACAGTACAAAACAACTGAAATAAATAGGCCACAATTCTGAGAGTTATATGACTTAGCATACATTCTCAATGTCCAGTCCATATGTATTTGGCACCTGACTTTAATATTCTACTATCTAACTATCTCCATGAGTTTTAAGTTCTCTGTCTAACTCAGTTTTCATACTAACTTGCATCACAATTTTAAAAACATCTTCTTAGATCCAGAATGCCCTCTTGATTCCTAAACAACTCAAAATTTAACTATGAGACTCTAGCTATCTATTCTTCAACCACCTCAGAGACCTGAGAGGAATAAATACATCTGATTATATAGGAAGTTCCGCAGCTTCCAAAACTAAGAAATGACATACCCATGGCTGCCTCAACAGTTCCCATTTTCTCTCCATACATTACAGCATCAATCTTCAGCCATTTGGCCCCATTTCTCTGACAGACATTGATTGTAGAGCAGGAATTATGAAGGACTTACCTACCCTGTCTTGGCAGAGCTAGGCTGTCGACTTACCTGCTTCCAAGTTTTGTCCTTTTTGTACAGCAGTCTGTCTACAGTTGAAGCAAGGGGTTTTTGGGTTTTTTTGCCAAGAGATAGGCTTGCCACTAATTCAACCATCTCACACTGGAGATTCTTCGATGCTCATCTTCTACCTGGAGTAATATAGGGGATGCTGTCAGGAGCTGACATGTCTCGATATCAAAAAAAAAATCTTAATTTAAGAAAACATCTTTGAATGCCATACTCTGCAGATCTCTTGGGGTTTTTGAAGATGCCCTGTCTATCTCTTATGTTTAGATAAGCAAATGTTGCTGTCTCTTAACAACTTGATTTCTGAGTAGCTTAGAAAATAACTGTGATAGACTGTCATAGTAACTAACAAAATGACACGCTTGCATGACTGTTAGTTTGTATTTCTTAATTATCCTAATCAATTTATGATGGTTGATAGCAAAAGGCCAAAACTTCACATTTCCTTTTTAAGCATTATTACGTACAATACCTTTAAGAAGTGTTACCCTTAATTTTGTAACAATATACAAAGATCAATACCAATGTGGCCAAATATACTCTTAATTTTGTATCAATATACTTAGATCAGTACCAATGTAGTCCAATACAATCTTAATTTTGCATTAATATACAATGATCACTACCAATTTAGTCTAATATAGTTAATTTTGTATCAATATACAAAGGTATAAGGGCTTATTCAATAATCTGTCCTTTCTTATTGATCTTTTATATACTATGTCTATGTCCCATTTTTTCTCAAGTCTATTCACTCCTACATAGGAGAGAAGGAAGGATACAGAAAAGAAAAAGAGAGAAGTCCCTAGGTCTAACCTCCAAAACCCATTTAACAAGACCATTTAACAGCTTGTAGTCTCTTCCCCTAAATGACAAAATTTTCTGTTATCCATTGAATAACCAAAGGGGGGGGGAACACCCTCCCCACATTCTGGGCCTGGGACTTCACTCTCATAAATGACTTCCTGCTGATTTGGGATGTAGTAAACCTGTTTGGGGCCCAAATAGGGATGGAAAAATGGTTAAAAATGTTAATAGAATCGTTTGATGTTCAGTCCTTTTGTGCTCAGCTATTTAGATGTCCTAAGAAATTCATAGACTGAAGCTGATCTTCAGAGCTTTGCTGAAGTTCTGGCTGGAGGAGTCTGTGGAGCTGAACGATCTTAGTGATTTTGAGTTATGGTTGAAGACTTTTGAGGAAACAGCTATTGAGGGAGTCTGCAAGGCTGTATCGTCTGGGCCGCTCATCTTCTGCGGTGTCTGATCTGTTTTCTGCTGAGGTTTCCGTTGTCCAGTTGTCCCTGGATTCTTTGAATGGATGCTTTAAATCTCCTGGAAAGATAAGAACAGAGCCCTGCCCTAATCCTAACTCTGGGACAATTACCTTTTTTTTGGGGGGGGGTCAGGTAATATTTTTCCTGGAGCAAATTTGTTTTTTTGACAATATATAAAGGATTATCTTTCAATCTGGATTAAAGAAGAAATTATTTTGTTATTTTGGAGCTAAACAAACCTTTAGTGTATATATTTTGAGATCTCAAAAGACAATTTGTTTACATTGAGCATGCCTTTTGTATGTAGCTTTTAAACTTAAATCCTTCCAGATCCTATGTGCCTGTCTCTGCATACTATGTATTGGGATCAAGATCTGTGGTTCCCACCTGAAGGGATTAAAGATGTGCTCCCCCACCCCTGGGTCGAAGTTTTTCCCTATGTAGAGCTTATTTTGTATCAGGCTGACCTTGAGCTCTGGCATCTGCCTGTTTCTGTCTCTAGTGTGTTGGGATTAAGGGTGTATTCTTCTCGAATGATGGGATTAAGGGTGTGCACCATCACCACCCTGTTCTTTGTTTTTTTTTTTTTTTTTTTTTTTTTTGGTTTTTCGAGACAGGGTTTCTCTGTTTAACAGCTCTGGCTGTCCTGGACTCGCTTTGTAGACCAGGCTGGCCTCGAACTCGCAAAGATCCGCCTGCCTCTGCCTCCCAAGTGCTGGGATTAAAGGCGTGCGCCACCACCGCCCGGCCACCCTGTTCCTTGTAACTCTAGAATTTATAAGACAACTAACTCTATAGTGCTCCTCCTGTCTCTGCTGAAGTTAAAGGTATGGGCTAACCCCACGCATTTCATGTATTTTTTCCTTGGCTCTAAGTTTTTTCAACTCTTGGTGGTTTATAAAACCAGGTTGAACAGCTGTAATCTTTAATTTATTTACAGTGTTTTAAACCTGTTACCTGCTTTTTTTTTATTTAATAAATTTATTTATTGGTTGCTTCAGGTTACATCTCCATCATATTGTCCTCTTTCCCTCCTTCCAAGCCCCACCCTCCCATCCTCTCCCCCCTAATCCTTCCATCTTGCTCCTCTGGAGTGGAGTGACCCCACATAACAGTCCCTCGCCCCAATTCAGACATCATATGAGGGCCAAGAGCCTCTTCATACACTGGGGGCCTACAGGGCAGTACCACCAGTGAAAAGTGTCTCATTGCTGGGGAGGGAAAACTAAAAAAACAGATCAACAAACAAACAAACCAACAAAAACTAACAACAACAACAACAAATGAAAAAAAAAGAAAAAATAGTCTATGTCCATGTTCCCTTTGGTGTGTCGGTTGTAGTACAGATATCCTGTACTATATAGCTAAAATCCTACTATAAGTGAATAGATGCCATGTGCATCCTTCTGAGTCTGGGTTAGCTCACTCAGGATGAGCTTCTCTAGTTCCATCCATTTGGCTGCAAATTGCATGATTTCTTTGTTTCTGATAGCTGAGTAATATTCCATTGTATAGATGTACCACAGTTTTTTAATCCATTCTTCAGATGAGGGGCATCTGGGTTGTTTCCAGGTTCTAGCTATTACAAATAAGGCTGCTATGAACGTAGATGAGGAGACTTCCTTATGATTCCGTGAGGAGTCATTTGGGTGTATACCCAGAAGTTGTATGGCTGGGTCCTGAGGCAAAGCTATTCCAAGATTTCTAAGATATCGCCATACTGACCTCCATAGTGGTTGCACAAGCCTGCACTCCCACAAGCAATGGAGGAGGGTTCCCCTTTCTCCACACCCTCGCCAGCATGTGCTGTCATTTGAGCTTTTGATCTTAGGCATTCTGACAGGTGTGAGATGGAATCTCTGAGTCATCCTGAGTTACATTTCTCTGATGATTATGGATGTTGAGCATTTCTTCAGGTGTCTCTCGGCCATTAGGGATTCCTCCTTTGTGAATTCTCTATTTAGCTCTGTCCCCCATTTTTTGATTGGATTATTTGGTTTCTTGGCGTTTAATTTCTTGAATTCTGCTATAGACATTTATCATATCATGATACAATAGCATTAACTCCATTAGATGGCTTGAGCACAGTTAATGATTTTGTTTCTTAAATTAAATCTATAAGAATAATACTGTGTAAAGAATGGTACTAAAATACAATGGTTTTATAGTGACAGGGAATTATAGATCAACACTTTCATAATTGTCATTTGCCAACACTGGTACTGATGAAACTTCTAGAATCTGAATGGACAAGAATCCTAGTACATGATGCATTTGTCTTTAACTGTGTATTAGGCCCAAGTCTAAAGGCTTTGCAAACAACAATGTGAGGTAGTTACTTCGAGGACCCTTATACAACGGACAGGGCAACCTGAGGCAAAAAGCATTTGGATCATTAGATGAAACATGACACTGAGCTGGTATGGCTATAGAGCTGGTGCTATGGAGACCAATGACTTTGTTTTAGACAAGCTCTCCCTGCACCTGTCAACACAGGCAGGGTTAGGCAAATGAGGCCACACATATGCCTTTCTTGTCTCTAACCACATCCTGGCTCCCCATCTCAACTGAATACTGACTGTGCTTCAGTACACTCTGGATAGCCCCTGTGGTGAGTGTTCATTGATATCCTGGTAGGGATTACACATATTTCCTATGTAGATTTTGCTATTTGAAATATTTTTCTTTCATTGTTTCCTTCCTCTGCCTTCTTTCCTAGACTACATAGCAAATGTTAAATGCAGTTTAAAATTGTTTTTCTTCCTGGGGAAGAGGTTAGCACACATGCTGATTAGCTAAAGCTCTGTGAACTTTTTCCTTGAGAAGCGACAGCTGGTAATTAAGCACATCTGGAACTCTGACCTGTCTGTGTGTAGTTTTGTAGCCTGTCACCAAGTTTGTGCTGAATATTTTCTATGATTGCACAGAACAAAACACTTACTAGCCTAGCAATACTCCATCATGATTAGGTTAAAATATACTTTGATGGGTTGGAGACCCCGAAATGATCGTGCCATGTTCCAAACATTTTGACTCCTTTTGGAAAAAAAAAAAAAACTTTTAAAAGGAGCACATTAATGATGTCCTAGTCTTCAGGATGTATACATATGAGTCTGGATATAGAAAGTAGAGACAAGTGACTATTAAAGGAACTCATATACTCACTCCATGGGCTTGTCCCAAGTGCGTTCCTGTCTTTTAAATGGTGTGTGGCATTTGCAACCTGTTCAGATTGACACTTCTAACACAAGGCCATCCACAGGCTTTTTATTGAGCTACATCACTGCCTTGAGGATGTCTCAGATGCCCTCAAAACTCATGAGCCAGAATCTCTCTCCCTCTGCAGAATAAAGAAGGGTTGCAGATCAACCTGGTGTTTCTTTGGGGGATCCCCCCAATAGACTCTTGAACTAACACCAAGCAATATCATTACAGGGTTTTCAGCTAAGAGAGACATTAAAAGAAGATAGGGACTTCGAGGTTCCAATATCACGCCTATATTTTATCAACATAACTGGAAGTTGCAAAAACAATGAAATCATGCAATTTGCAGCCAAATGGATAGAACTAGAGAAACTCATCCTGAGTGAGCTAACCCAGACTCAGAAGGATGAACATGGCATCTATTCACTTATAATCGTACTTTAGCCATCTAGTACAGGATAACTAAACTACAACCAATGCACCAAAGGAAACATGAATATAGACTGTTTCCTGTCAATGAGACACTTCAGTGGTGCTGCCTTGTAGGCCCCCAGTGTATGAGGAGGCTCTTGGCCCTCATATGACTTCTGAACTGGGGTGGGGGACTGTTATGTAGGGACACTCTACTCTAGAGGAGTGAGATGGAAGGGATAGGGGATAGAGGGTGGGAGGGCAGGACAGGGAGGGGTGGAAAGAGGACACTGTGATGAATATGTAACTTGAAGTAATAAATAAACATTAAAATAAATAAATAAATAAAAATTTAAAAAGAAAATGAACATGGGAAGATGTGCTACCCTGGATAAAAACAGACATGTTCCTATGGAAAAGTCTCAGGTACAGGAACTGTCTACTGCCTTCCCATATCCTAACTTTACCTTGTTATTGCTGCTGCTTGGCTTTCTAGTGATACAGAACTTAGAACTGAGTTAGAAATCTAACACACACACACACACACACACACACACACACACACACACATATATATATACATACAGAGACATGACATAGTCTTAGCAGTTCTCTGTAGTGTAGAAGGATTATACTTGAAGCTAGGCTCTAACTCATTTTGGAAAGGCTCTCTTAAATGGTATGTCCCAGATGAGTGGGTGGCATCTGTCCATCTTATGAGAAAGTTGAAACAGAGACAGAGAGACCTGGACAGATTATTCTTTAGCAGTGGCTGAGCAGTGTTTAAGTTTGCCATGCAAGTTAAGTAGGTTAAGTCCTCCTTCCTTGGGGAGGGATAAAGGAGACCTCAAGGGTTTTTAGATATGGGATGTCAATAACTCACCCTTCTTTTTGAAGTCCACATCAGAGGTATAGAAGTCCCCCATTGCTCTAAGCATGTGGACCCTGGGTTGGGAATAGCAGGAATTATAAAATCTTACAGATTTAGCAAAGGATCCTAGAATATAACCTTTATTCAATACATTAAGGGAACTATTATTTTCATGCTAACACAAATGTGAAGGTATTTATAGAACAGAATGTAAAATTCACATACATCTTAAAGACAAAACACAGCCCGTTAGAGCTCATTTGGGCTTGCTCTGGGCTGCTTTTTTTGGGTTAAGCTCCCAGGTTCCTCAGGGACATATATTCACTTCACTCTGCCTAGGAAACTTCAATGAAGAGCCATGGAGCTCTCCCAGAATACAGCGCATGTAGCATGAAACCTCTACTAAAGCATCAGTGTGAACTTGGCAATGTTGGGATGAAACCAAAACTTTGTTAACAAATATGTGTATTAATAACTATAAACTGTTATATTAGGCCTGCAGCACGGCCAATGAGGCCTAGAGGGAGGCCTGTAGGGCTGGTAGGCCTAGCTCACCTTAGCTGGAGGCCTGACTTATCCTGCTGATAAGACCTGAGACCAAGCACGGCCTTTTTCCCAATGATTAAATACACCAAGACCTTTTAATGTTTCAACACTTACACCTTAGCTGACTCTCAACTAGCTCATATAAGTTAACCTGAACAACTATTTTCAATCAACCATGTGGCTTGCTGTATCTTCAGAGTTCACACTGGGACTTAGAGGAAACTTGGGATTACAAAGAGGAAGCTCTCTTTCTGCCAGGAAGTGCCGCCTTTCTATTCTCTCTCTGCCCAGGTAAGGGGCCATCAGCAACATTTATTATCCCATCAGAGAGTGCCTCAGAAAGGGTGGTAACCAGATCTCTGAGCACTGAAATCAACCTCTGAAAACCAGGTACAAGATCATTCTCCAACATTGGAAAGCAAGGCAGACAGAGAGACAGAAGGCAGCAGTCATCAGACAGGAAGTGGCCTGGGAGGCAGAAACCGCACATGGCTAGTCAGATAGCCTGGCCAACAGGGTAGAAGAGAGAAAAGGAAGGGTAAAGAATGAGAGAGAACAAAAGATCATAAGGCCTACAGTGGCAATAATGTCAAAGGAGAAAGAATATTAAAGGCCAATGCCAAGGCAGAAAGCATGACATGATGCCCCAAATCCATATCCCGCTCAGTCTAGGGCCCTCTGAATAAGCAAGGCTTCATCATTTAGTTTAATCCACAGGGAATTGTTGCAATTAACATCCCTGTCATCTCATGCATCTGACCATTCAACAGGACAGGGCAGGCAGGAGGAAAATAACGCCCTGATACGTCAAACAGGCCCAAGTACTAAAAGTTCTAATAGCTATGACATACAGCTGAGGAACATCATAGTCCAGGATAAATTAAAGGCAATGTGGTGGAGTGCAGTAAGATTGGAGGGAAGAGCCTTGTTGAAGCTGCTGAAAACTTAAACTCAACCAACTAACAGGCCAACCCGTACCTGCCAGTCCAGCTCCTTTACTGATGCATTTGTTCTCAGGACTGCAATTTCATTCCTTGTAGTCTGAACAGACCTAATTTCCCTCTTGTAATTTCAACATATATAAATCATCCCAATAATCTGGTAGAAACATTTAGCTATTATTCCTATTTCACCCCAAAGAAGAGAGAAAGAGAGAGATATAGATAAATAGATGATAAATATATGATAGATAGATAGATAAATACACATACAGACAAACAGACACATAGACAGAAAGGTGGGAGAATCCAGTAATTCTTCCAATCACATATTACTGGTGACGGTCACCAATAAATTTGGCCCAAAATTCTTTTTATTTTTTTTGTAAACTTTTTAAAATTTTGTGATTATAATTTTTGTTATACATGTACTTCAGGGCTTCCCAAACCTTTATAGGGGATTGATGACAAGCCACAGGAGCAGAAAGCTATGATCCTATATAGAAATATGGTTTGCAGAGAGAATTTATCCACAGAATGGTTATCAAACTTAATAATGCCATTTAACAAAGTACAGTGACAACTTTGCTGTTTTAAATAACATGTTTCACAATAAACAATAACAGCAAGGCTGGGACTCCTGAAAGTCAAGAGAAGAAATGGTTATTGATTTGGAAAAAAATAATTGGTTTAACAGCAGAAACATTTTAATATGAAAGCTGGGGGAGGGGGGAACCTGTCATTTGATGTGGCCAAAGACTCATTAATAGCCAGATATTGGACAGCTTTTTCAAGAACAATTATCTTGGTGACATCACTTCATATAATGAATTTTGATTTTTTTGGCATGTGTGTATAAAATCCAATAAAACATTGAAAAGATAAAATATAAAAATTAGTGGAGGTGAATGGGTTGTTTAACTGGGTGATTGTTCACATTGCTCATTGTTAGTAGGAGTTCTACAATACACACTTGTTACAATCTACTTCTTGTTTTCTGATTATGAGAGGTAGGCCGTGGACATTCATTTTATGCAGCAAGTGGAAAGCTTGCAGAGACACCTTGCAAAGTAGAGTCAGGTCGTGAGCTTTCCCTGTTTCAGTTTGCATGTTTCTTTGGTTTCAAAGGTAGAGACCCAACACTAGTCACCTTCCTCTGACCCATTTTCTCTGGGGATTTACTGGGCAAACAGAGATCACTGAGGCCAAAAACTTCAGCATCCCGGCTATAAAATTAGTATTTTACTTAGTGTGTATTTTCCTTCGTGCTCCTAGACTTTGGACGGCTACAATTTTTTTTTTTTTTAGCACAGTGGTAAAACTGGGCTAACATGGGAGGTTTCCATGAGTTTAAAACACCCACGCACAAAAAAATTACCTCTCTCCTGAATGCGAAGTCACAGAGGAACCATTGCTGTACCCTCACACTTGTGAACAATCCCATTGTTAACGATGGTATATTAAGCTGGTAGCCTTATTCATTAATACCACATACAGCAGAGTGTGTTTTGAAGTGTGAGCAGTGAATTGCATGCACAGTGCACATTATTGCCATCAGAGCTGTGCAGAGGGAATTTAGCTAAAACTGTTTAGAGGCGCCCCATAATAGTTGCCTGTAATTGTTTCAAAATTGGTTTTCTGGGGTTTAGAGCTCTGTTTTTATTATTGTTGTTATTTATTAATCTCGGTCTATGACTGTCAACTGATTCTGGTTTGGCTAGCATGTTCCAAACAGCAAAATGCTGCAATTATATTTCATCAAATAATGTCACTAGAACTTCACCTTTAAATGAGTTGAACCCCCAAACATTTAAACTATTAACAGAATTCTGTAGAATAATGGGCCCACTAAAAACAAGTGTTTATGATTAAATAGTGATTTTCCATATTTCCATTACCCAGGTTCTCTCCTTCTCCTCCTTTTCTACTTCCTATTCCTCTTAACCTTGTTAGTCTTCCTGTCTTAATAGATGTGAGACAAATGGCAGGTATTTTACAAATGTTTCATAAACAAATTTCGATCTTGGTTATTTTCCTATCTACATGGAAATAACAGAAAGAATACGATAAATAAATGAATTTCATTTTAATAATATATTAATGAACAACAATTTTTAATTTTAATGAGACGGATATCATTGTGGCCTGTAACTTCATATCTCATCTCACCTGTTATATGTAAGGAGGTAGAGTGATTCTTCTTTGAATATATTTATTAAGTGTATTTGATATTTTAAAAGGAAGTAGCGCATGTTTTCTAAATCCAATTCTTTACGAGTTTCCTCCAATATCTCTTGCATACCATTCCAAATGGTATATTATTTCCTGATATATAATTCTGTTATAATTTCATACTCATTGTGGCAAGAACTTTAGCAGCAGAACTAGCCAATAGATTGCTATCCATGCTTTGGTCCGTGGTCTATTTCCCCAATGCAGTGAATCACTGCTCAGTTCCAAATCTGAACTGGACATTAATGCTAATAAAATGAACAATAAATAAGAAAAATTCCAAGAGATTAGAAACTCATAGAAGAAGGAAAAAAAAAACAAGAGAAGAAAGTACTCAGAAACTCTTGACCTTTTTCTTTTTATACTCACTGACTCCTTTGCTGACTGTAGTCAGTCACCCTCTCCAGCCTTTTGGGTGGAGCCAGTTAGATTGAATATTGTTCACTTCTAGGTCATCTTCATTTCTGCCTTGTTGTTCTTTTTTTTAAGTTATATAAAGGCAGGTTTATTGGATATGAGAGGGGAAGAGAAACAGCATGTGCATGCAGAGAAAGAGAAGAGAGAGAGAGGAGAGGGGTAGGGGAGAAGGAGCCAGAAAAGAGGAGAACAAGGAGGAGAAGAAGAGAGAGAAAAATAGAGCCTATCTTGTTCTTCATGTGACATCATTAGAATTCAGAATAGCTAAGTTGAAGGAGAATAGCAAATGCTTTGTACAGTCCCAACAGGTCCTACGTCCATCCTTGCAGCTCAGTCCATTTTCATGATGAGCGTTTCTCTTACGTATACTGTGTCTTTTCTCCAAGGGAATGGGCTATTTTATATGTGTCTCTGCATGGAATAGCTAATTTGGATGCTGTAGCAAATTTCCATAGCCTAAACAACAGATAACTATTGCTTACAGCTCTGGACTCTGGAGAGCTCATGATCAAGGTGTTGCCAGACTAGCTGCCTGACTTTCACATGGTTCTCTCATTTTGATTCCTGTAAAGACATCAATGAGATGCAAACATCCTACCCTCAAGACCTCACTGCTGCTCCCCAATACCATGATTCAACTACAATCACATGAAAATTTGAGCTTCAGTGTATCTGTTTACAGGAAACGGCAACTCAGTTTGTTACTCTGATATCCGCTGTCTTTGTCTTTTGTTTGTTTCCTATCTCGTTAACATCATTTAGCTTTGTCACTAAAACTGCACTCTTTTTTTCTTAAAATACAATTTTTCATAAACAGTGAATGTATTAAACAATAAAATGAGGGGATATGAGTGTACCCTCCTCTAGCTCTCACTGCTTATACTTAGAGAATATTCTTGAATAAATGATATGTGAATGAGTGAAGCTTCTCAATTCAGGAATGTGCCTCCAAGTGTCTCTGAGATACCCTTATTGACACATGTAAAGAATTGCTCATATCATGGTTTTGTATAAACTACCTGACTTTTTTAATTGAGTTTAGACTATGTCTAGACTAAAGAAAGAAAAGACATCAGAGGTCCTATTAATTCCTTCACATTTCCTAGCAGAACCCAGAAATATGGCAATGTGTAATATATATTTGTTTCTGGATGTGAGCTGCTCAGGCTACTGCCTTGTTAACTTTAATTAGTAGAACTGTGATCACTTAGGATATTAACAGAAACTAGTCATGTGTTTTCAAAGAAACTGGTATAAATGAGAATCTTTCATTAAAAACCAATCAGCCATTTTCACATCTCAAAATCTGATGTCATTGATTTCTTGATGGGTTAGCAAACTGACCAGAAAATTTGTCTAATCCATTTTCTAGGAGCAAGAGTCAAGAAAATAAAAATCTATCTCTATTAATGGCTTAAAATATTTATATTATCAATTCTAGCATAGCTGGTTCAAGAGAAAGATTATAAAGTAATTCAGCCAAAGTCACTTGAATGCTAGCTGGGGAAACAGCAGCAGAGCTTGTCTCATTGCTGTATGTCCAATCTCTAATGCTTGTTTTCAAAGAAAATAATCAAACATGTATTTGATTCCTTTCTAAAAGAGTATCAAACAAATGTTTACCTTAAGAAAGAATCAAAGAGATGCCTAGTTCTCTAAATGCCTTATCTTTATTTTATTAAGAACAGGATACTGCCCCAAAATGTAATAAAATCAGAATTTTCAGGCTTCAGGGGGAAAGGATGAGGGATAAGAGATGGTAGTGAGTGTGAAAACAACTGAAATTCATTATATACACATACAGAACTATCAAAGAACAAAGTTTCATGAAGATTTTTGAAATAGACTCAGAAGTTTCTCAAAAAAGCCCAGGAGTAACCCAGAATTAAAGTAATAAATGTATTTTTGTGAGGGTGAGTGACTGAGAATTTAATTACCTAAAAGGCAATACAGTTGCTTTCGAGAATCAAGAAGCTTGATTGTAACTCCAGACTGTCATTGAGAATCTCTGATCTTCAGGGAGGGGTTGAACTTCACCTATTTTTTTGGTTTGGTGATCTGGCATGTTTTTTGGGGAAGGATAGGCATACAATGTGACTGAAATTTGCATACTAGAAGCTGTTAGTTTGTACTCTAATACAAGTTATGGTTATCGCCCTTTTGAAGTCCCCCACTGTTTACTGATTTAGAGATGGTGGAATCTGGGCGAATGGAGTCTAAAAATGAGGTAGACTAAAGTCTCACGAAAAGCAAACTTGGTTGAGGGCATTAGACAATTTATACTCTGAAGGTTAAGAAGAATCACCTGAGTAAAGTGTACAGTTACAAGGATAAGTCTAATGTAGCAAAATCATGTTTTCCATAGAGGCACATAAACAGATAACAATAGCCAGTTGTAATGAATAGTCTAAAGTAACCTCACTCCTCTCTGATACACCTGGGAGGGGCACAAAAACATGTTCCAAGAACAATTTCATGTTTTTGAAGAAACTGAGGCCACAAGGTCTTGTCTGGTTTTCTTGGCGTTTTCTCTCAAGCACTGAGAATTCTCCTCACAAAACTCCATTTGTGGTCCATGCTCTGACATCCCACCATGTGTTCCATGGAGACTCAGTCAAGGAAAACACCAGGTGTTACCATCCTCACTATTGAAGCCATAACAAGCGTCAGGTGACTGGAAACACTGAATCATATTGCCTGTGACTAAAGTTTAGCAATTCATTTGCATAGTTACTCTCCATTTCCTACCTTTGCCTATGCCCTCTGACTCTAGTTACCTAATTGTCAGCATTTCTTAAGTGAACTGCAAGGAAAAGTGGTGCCAATGAAAAGAGATAAGCCTTGGATCTCTGAGTTGTCTTAAAAGACTTTATAAGACTTTATAGAATATATTTTGTGGGCTTAAAACTTCTGTTTTATAACCTATGTTCCTTCAAACTGTGTAAAATATAGATTCATATTTTACACATAAACCCAAAGATCAAAAGACCTTAGGGCATTAAGACTCTGAAAGTTGAATGAATATATTTATAAACCTCTGGTCAAAGCCTTTTTTTTTCTTTAATGATTTTGATAAAATAAATTCTAAAAGACTTTCTGACATGTATTTTTAATTGAAAACACTTTTTCCCTGAACAAACTCAATCACTGACTCATAATATTTTTGTCATATGCAAAATTTTATTATGATTCCGAATGAAATTCATGTATGTTATAACTCATCACTTCCACTGTTCACAAAATATTTAATGCACAGGATAAAATGAACAAATACCAGGAAAATTAAGAATGAAACAAAAGAGTGTTGCTAGGACTAGGGAAATGGAAATTAGAATGAAAATTCAATACCAGGTCCTGTAATGACTCCAAGTATTCTGCTAACCTGTCCTGCTTCCATCAAAGCTGATGCTGGGTGATTCTTGCTAGGAAGGGAGGAAGGGGAGGAAGATTCCAGACAAGTTCAACTATATTGTTACACTTTGTTCTAACACTAGGATCATAAAGATTCATTCTGTCTTTCTAAAGATGGTGAGACTTACAGAGGTTGAGCCATTTGCTTCAAGTCACTCAGTTAGAAAGTAGAAAAATTCCAGGGTGAACACAATTATAATTCCAAAGCCAGTTTTTGTCTTTGATATCCCAATTAATATCACCTGGCTCCTTCTTCACCCTCTGCACCTATCTTCCTCTCATAACTGCTGCTCTCATAGGTAGTTTGAGTTCTTAGAAGCTGGGACTTATTAGTTTGTATTAATAAAATCTCAGGTGTTTCCTGAGACTCATGCCATACTGACTTGTGTTTATTTGAAGGAGATTTAGGAGAACTTTATAGAAATGAGTGCTTCTGTGAGGTCCTTATGCAGGTTAGGAGACAGATGATATGTGCATGGTGACAGAATGGTCATGAAGCTGTTGTAAATCAGAATGACTGTCCAGGCTCTGCAGGAATGAAGTGACTGAAGGGTAGAATGACACCAGAAAGGAAACAAAACAAAGCAAAGCAAAACAAAACAAAACAAAAAAAAAAAAAAACATACACATGGGCAACAGGAAATCTTGTTAAAATATTTATCCACTAGGTTTAATAAAAACTAGGAATGGACAAATCTGCCATGCCAGTTCTGTCTTACACTTACCATTAAAGCCAGATGCATTGTAGGGGCACTAGGGCAAGGCAGGGGTGGGTAGAGCACTAAGGTACAGCACCCTCTTCAGTATTTACATTGAGATATGCTGCTCTGATTTCTCCCCCGTTCAGTTTTTTAATGTAATGTTTGTGAATTTTTCCATTAATTCAGATTGCCTTTGGAATTTGTATCAACCAGATTTTTACCCATGTGGAAATGTGATTAGGAGGGAAAGGGGACCATACACTGTGATTTGCTTCATGCATATGCAGCTCTGTTTTTATTGTATATTAGTCAATGGAAATTAATTGCTAATTATCCAAACATTTCTATGATAATATTTCAAGCTCTCTTGTAGCAGATGTGGCCTAAACTATATTTGGAAGAGAGAAGATGGTATTATCTTTCTTGATAGAAATGATTGCATAGGGCTTTAAATTTTTTCATGATCTTTTATTTTAGAAAGAAAAAAATGGCTATCCTACTCTTACAACATTTGCTAAATATTCATACTGACCAGGGTAATTATGCACTGACTATATTAGCAAACATATAACTCTTGTCAGCAGCAAGAAGTTGGGAAATGAAATTAAACAGGTTTTGGATAATATATTCAGTTATATGTTAGTGCAGACATACAGGTTGTTTAAATAACCATCACCACATTTCATTGGTAGTCATTGGCAATGGCCGACTTCTTATTTTGAGACTCTCAGGCTGAATGATTCTTTTTTATTACATTAGATGTCTGTCCTTCACTGTCTGAGCATTGCTTTTTTCATTTCCCCTTTATGAATGCTAATAATATACTGGGTAGAGCCCTGGCTATTTTTAGGAATTCAGCATTTCCTTGTATTTATACTGTGAACAAACTTGAGAGAGTTTAGCTCTGATTAAAACAGATCATTTCCTCTTTTTAAAAAAGAATAATGTGGAACTAATACATCGCCGAGGACAAAAAGAATTCGATGGGCACAGTGTCAGAGCTTAATTGTGTCAATAATTATTTGCATATTGGTGCCAAGATTTTAATGAGGGGCAGTCACTTGTGTGTAATCATTATCAATGACAAGTAGTTAAAATATCGTCATGAAGTGGCAAACTCTGGGGGAGACTGAAGCAATGGCAACGTTGCCTACAGTGCCTTGTAGCCTATCATGGCTGAAATCCATCAGCAGTCTTAGTGTTTAAAAGAGAAAGAAAATCCCACAGGGACATTGACTCTGCAAGTCTAAGTACCTGTGTTTATGTGAGAGTTTTGTTTTCTTTTTTTCTTCTTTTTTTTTTCTCCTGCTAAGAATAACTATTTGTCCTTGGAGTGGATTGTAACCTTGTTAGAACCCTTTTGGAAGAAAGACTCTATCACCTTACTCTCCAACCTGTCACCTCCGCCTGGAGACATAGCCCTATTTATGTGCTCCTTCAATTTTGCCTTCAGATAATGGCTTCCCTCTTATTAAATGTCTCCTTTCCACAACATTCAGACTCATCCCCCACCACCTCCTGTGCTATTCTGCTTTTCTGCCACTCTCCATATTGCTGCCTCTTTATCTGTAATTTTAAACTACCATGTCTGAATAGCCCACCACGTTAACATGTCCTGCAAGAAGACTGAGGGACTTAGATGAGCCTGGAATTATCCCAGGAGATTTGAGAGTTAGGTTTTCCTGACATCATTTACCATTTGTAGGCAAACACAGGATGCTTTAGTAATTCCACTGCAGACATTGAGAACTTTGATACTATAAGTAGGTTTTGCCCAAGTGACCCGTTTGACTGAGGATCATCGGAAGCCTATCTTCATCAACCAGTCAATCTCCGACTGGGAAGTTAATGACTCAAGTCTGTGAAGGTCCGGTTTTGCTTGCAGGTGTGGGAGTGAACTTTTATTTACAGATGACCACAAAGAGCCTTTACTATGAGCAAGGGCACATATAATGGAGGAAAGAGCTATGTCGTGATTTTCTGAGCAGTACTTCCATGTATAAACCATAATTTATGGATTTTTTTCTGATTATATTTGCCATCATTGAAAAGTCATAATTAGCGCTATTTTAGATCTTGAAAAGATTTTTAAAATGTATTTTAATTAATTAGTTAGTTAGTTAATTAATTAATTAATTTTACAGCTTTTGTGTGTGATGTTTCCTGGGGTTGGAATTCATGTCTCTTTTACTGTGAATTCGGAAGGAAAAAAGTTTGTGAGTGTGCGTGTGTGTTTACCAATTTCTTTTAGTGTCTTAACAAGAAGCCTTTCCTGTATGAATATTCACTGAGAAAGAAGAAAAAAAAAAAAACCACCAAGTGGTAGCTAGTAGCAGATTTTGAGTAGGCTCTAACCACTGAGTCGTCGTCTGGAGACTTGCTGACATTTTGAAAATAGTTTTTAGAACAAAATGTCAGATGATGGGAGCTTTAAACAAGCAAGAGTATCTAGTGCGCAGCTGATGCCAACTCAGCCGGTTCCTACAAAGCTGTGTGAGGGTGGATGACCACTGCGCTTTTAAAAGAACTAATTATAGCCCCATATATATTCAACACTTTACATTGGCTCTGGGGTCTGCCAAGCACCTACACGTAAGAAGTGGTTGACGGACATTTGTAGGGGCCAATGAAATAGCAATATTCTCGCTTTATTTTTAAAAAGAGCCATCCATGAGGAGATGTCCTGACGTATGTGAACTTTCGACCAATGACGACGCGACCCTTTCAAAATGGTTCATGGGGCAGCTGTGCTGCATTCACATTGAAATTAGGGGATTTTAAAAACTTGAACAGCTGTATTATTCAGACTTAAAATAAGAGCTTAGTTTCCCCAAATGGGTGTGACGTAAACATCTCATTAAATATTTTTAATTTTGAAAAAATAAATTCAGCGGCAATGACTCCCCTGCTGCTGACAGTGGATCGCATGTGTGCAGTCTTGAAGCTCTTGTTCCTTACAACACTGGGTTGTACTCTTCTCGAAGCAGATGAATGAAGCCCCTTGCTACAGGTGACAATGGATTGGCACACACACAGGCCCATTCTGTCTGAGTTGTAACTCTTAGCTGAGTGAACCAAGGTCTCAGAGGAAAACTCAGGCCCTTCTGACCTGGATCCTCTTTGCTTGCCTAAGTTAAAAATCCTGTGACTTTTTATAAACTACACCTGAATGGGGGTGGATGGTCCTTTTGCTGTTTTAAAGTTTTTGACTTTTCTTTGTTGGGTAGCGTTTTGTACCCATCATGTATTGCTTAAGGCCTTAGACTCCCAGATGACTGACCCAAATTCCATGAGCTAAGAAGTAAAGCTTCCAGAGGGAGCTTTCCTCTGCTTTTGTGAGGATCTTGCTTATGAGCCTATACTCACTGGCAGAGGCTTTAATACAAATGTCAGAGAGGCTGGGCTGTAGCTCAGAAGTAGAGTGCTTGCCCAGCATGGGCAAGACTCTGGGTTCTATCACCTCGACTGCAAATTGAATAAAGGCAGAAATGACTTTTGCAACTCTTATGTGTTTTCCGGGGTAGGAAGGCATTGTATTTTTGAATGTGTTATTTGTGTTGTTGCTGTTGTTGCTGGCTAACAAGTTGAGGAAATTAAGACAGATTGATTTCTTGTCCAGTTGTGGAAGCTGGAAGGCCAGGGTGACCCTTGGGAGGCTACCATCAAAGTGGGACCATGGTTGTCCCCTCCCGTGCCCCTGGAAAGATTCCACTTCTTGTTTTATCTGTTTTACTTGCCACCACAGCCCCTCGACTTTGACAGTGTCACTTCAGGTCTGCTTCTGCCATGTGCTCTTTTTTTATGTTCTCTATGTCTTTCTCTATGGAGTCATGGGGTTCCCATGAGGAATCTTGGGAAATCGTGAGAAATCCATAGCCAGATCTTTGCATCGGGATCCCTAGTTTATTCATAACAGCAAAGCCCTCTTAACCGTGGATCACAGTCACTGCCCTAGATCGTGGAGGTGAATTTCTTTGGGAAGCCATTGTAAGCCCATCACAGCTTATTTGAAGAGAAATGAAGATAGACTTGAATTTTAACCTTGCTAATTGCTGTCTATACATTCTTGGGGCTGTCCTGGACTTCCTTTGTAGACCAAGGTGGCCTTGAACTTACAGAGATCCGCCTGCCTCTGCCTCGCAAATGCTGAGATTAGAGGCATGCACCACCACAGCCAGCTTGGAACAAAACTTTCAATTTCATAGATAATGCATGAGAACCAAAATGATTTTCATAGTACATATTCATCAATATAATCCCCACTATCCTTCCAAGAAGCCAGAATGAAAATTTCACACATATGTGACCAGGTCAAATTACTGGTCAACAGAACCTTGTGGTGTGGTATGGTGGGTGTGTGTGTGTGTGTGTGTGTGTGTGTGTGTGTGTGTGTGTGTGTG
>CAJQZJ010032904.1:1543187-1561838 GCA_907164525.1 Lophiomys imhausi
AAACAAATTAGATTTCTGTTGTGTAAAAAGTGTGTTCCACTTTAGGTAGAGATAAACATAAAAATGAAACAGTCATGATTTGTCAAAACCAAAGGGGACTTTATTGTTAGGACAGTTGCTGGTACATTTGTACACACAAATGAATGGAAGGACCATTCTCAGTGATAAATCATTTGAATTTGAAGGTTTTTGATTTACTGGCTTAGCTGAGTTTAGTTCAACAAATACAGAGGATCCTGTCCCAAAAGATATACCTTTATCCAACAAATGTACTTAAAAGTATGCAGAATTATTCTTGTTCCTTTCTCTTTTATTAGAATAAGCTTTGAAGCAGGAATAGTGCTTAAGAGATTAGATCTTATAGAGAAACATCACATATTGTATTTAAATATGCTAATCTCTAAGAGGAAATGAAGGATCTGAGCCTGTTCATTAAGAAATAAATTAATTCATCGCCGTCACACTCATCGTCAGTCATCTTCCAGTTGTGCCCAGTTTTCAATTAAGTTTTTCCCAACTGCTTTGTGCCTTCACCAAAAGAACTGATTATCTCTGATGATGATTTTTTTGTGTGTGTGGTATTCGGATGTTGATAGCAGTTGAATTGGCATAAACATGCTGAATGTCGTTTTGATTCAAGTAGTTAAGCGGTAGCTGTTCAGTGCATACAAATACATTATGATGACAAGTAAAAAAATCTCATACTTTAATATGGATTCTAGTGGCCACAAGGCAATGCCTCAGATTAATAGAACACATTCATAAAATAGAATGAAAAATAATACTCATTGGGCATTTTTGATATATGTCTATCACTCATTCATGCCGGAACCATTCAGTGAGTCAATATTCATTAAATACCCACAGGTTTGTGTTATCATGCTAGAGACTGAATATATGAGCAGTCGGTGCTATCCCTGCCCTGATTGGGCTTCTTGTCTATAAACTAGAAAATACATGATCAAATGACAGGGCCATTTATTTGCCACTTACTCCCTTGGAGTTTGTTTTTGTTCGTTTGTTTGTTTTTTTTTTTGTGTGTGTGTGTGTGTGTGTGTGTGTGTGTGTGTGTGGTTGATTATTTATTTATTTGTTTGTTTGTATTTTCTTCCCCATGACAAATACCAAAATGCAGGATTACTTCACCAGTGTTCCTATTGATATAGACAAGCCTCCTTCCTGGAGGTTATGGAAATTCCATGCCAGCATGGCACAATTTCTAACTACCTCTTTAAGGTCTCTATGCAGAATGAGGATGTATGAAAATGACTCACCATGCCTGCTACTTATCTCTAGATTCCTATAACATGAAGATGATCGCAATCTGCCATCGTGCTGTTAAAATGATGCATAACCCGACCAGTGCTCTGAAATGATCGAGTATTATTGCAGCCTCTTACAAGTTGGGCACTGAGATAATTTGGCTAGTGTTGGAGAAAGAATGTTCCACAACCCCTGTGGCTCACCCTGCATTGAATAAATATGCCATACTGCCGCTTCTGTTGTCATTGTGTATGGAAGAGCAATTAATGTGTCAAAAAAGAAAAATCACGAAATATGCAGACTGTTTTCCCCATGTGAAAATTGCAAAACTACATCCAATCTGCTTTAAAATTATTGTACAACATTACAGGATGTTGTTATCTGTGAAATATTAGATAACTTGTTGGTTGGCTTTACATTTCTTACAGTGGTTTCATGACTTCCATGTCCATTAATGATCCCACAGTGGCTTATGTATTTCTTTTAAAATGCTGTTGGGCTACCAACATAGACATCCAGATATATTGTGTTTTATTTAAACAGTATAAATGAAGCGGTGTAAAAATGTGAATAAGTAGCTTTCTGTTTAGACGAGGAAAAAAAAAAAACATTGAATTATAGGTCCCTACAATTGTTTCTAGTCCACTGCTTCCCTAACATTTAAACACATTCCTAAGAAAACTTGTAAAAGTCCTTGCAGAACAAAAACAATGGATTGTTTTCCTGTGACTATTCCAAGAGAAGTAAAGGAGAGTGAGGAAGTTCGAAGGGCCTTTTTTTGTTCATTTTATCTGCTGACACAGCTCATGCGACTCAATTAATGAATATTCTAGGTCATAGTGTTCACTCAATAAGTATCTGTGACCTGAATGAATGAATGAGTTCTCCATTTTAGAGATAAACTTGATTATGGAGGCTTTAAAAAAGAGCCTAATCCCTGAGACACAGAAGAGAAGCCATTAATTTTTTGTGTTATAGATTAAAGTAGAACTCATTCATTCTTTTAAAGTGAGAATGAATGTGTTCATGCTAGGATATTAGATTATACCTATTTACTTTTAAAAAGATTTACTTAATTTATTTTCTGTCCGTGTGTGCATGAGTGGTGCATTTGTGCACCATGTGGAAATTCAGAAGAAAATGTTAGATCCCCTAGAACTGGTTTTGCAGAGGGATGAAGGGCACCATGTGAGTGTGCTGGAAATTGAATCTTGGTCCTCTGCAAGAGTAGAAGTGCTCTTAACAATTGGAATCGTCTCTCAAGTCCAAATCATACCTATTTCATGTTTTTTTAATATTTTATTTTTTGAGATTATAATTACAACATTTTAGCTTCCTTTCCACCTTCCAAAATCTTGCATGTACCTCCCCCTTGTTCTTTTACAAATTCATGGCCTTTTTCCAATTATTGTTACATATGTGTGTGTGTGTATGATTATGTGTACATATATATACATATAGTATATATATGTATATTATATGCATGTATATTTATATATGTATTCTTAAATATGTATATATGACATGACCAGTGGGCATAATGTTACTTGTATGTAAACATTTTCAGGGTTCACCATTTGGTATTGGATAATCAATTAATGTGCTCTTCTCTGGGCAACAGTATTTCTCCTGTTCACTCTCAGCATTCTTTAGTTGCCTACAACCCTCTGTCTAGGCTTGAGGCCTCAGGTGTCTTCTCTCTTCCATGTTAGCTTATCTGTTGACATCGTCCTTATTCAGGTCATATTTAAGCAGCCATGTTAGTGAGAGTTTATGCCTATACATCTCTGACATTTCTCAAGGAGAATTCTTGTTCTTCTGTCTCTTACAATTTATCTGTCTCCTCTTCCATGTTAGATCATGAATTTCTGGGTTTTTTTTCCCCATTCACTCCTATATCCTGTACCCAGGATAATATGATACAAAGATTTTCTTCAGCTATCATTTTTCTACTGAATTTTCCAGTCAGGAATATGGTCAGTGTTGTACCTGGCAAATGTATACCTTCAAAATGTTATCCATTGATTTTTCTTCTATATAGCATTATGCAAAAATTTTAAAGAAATTTGCATCTCGCCTAATGTATCAAGCTAGTGCTAAGAACATAGTATTCAGATGTCTATAACATGTGTCTCCTGGGTCCCATGCATTGCAGGAAAGCTATGAATGCAGCCCAATATATTTGTAGATGGCAATGTCATATCACAATGTCAGAAGGTTGGACACCCTTGGCAAAGCGATAGTACTTGTATTTTCTATCCCCCGAGCTTAAATCATTTTCCTCTACCATCCGGTGTTCTTACATAAAAGACCTGGCTAAATGTGACTCCTCTGCATAAACATCCTCACCTGGCCAGGTAGTCATCCTCTTTCTCTGTTCTACCCCTCCTAGTCTTCCTCTTTTCCCTCTCCCCCTTTTCTTCTTCTTCCTCTTCTTTTCTTCAGTTTTGAGAATCTCTTTGGAATCTTGTCCCATGTAGATCAGTCTGGCATTGTATTCACTGTGCAGCCAAAGATGACCTTGAACTCCTTGTTTTTCTGTTTCAAGCCTTAAATACTGGGATTGCAGGCCCACATCACTATGTAGTACTACATATGGTTCTTCTATGTTCTACTTATTTTGAAAACTTGATTCAATCACTTCTTGAATATTTTTCCTTTCTAAGATATTTATTTATTTTGTGCTGATCATCTTTAGTTCAATTGCATTGACCATGCTCATCGACTTGTCCCCCAGTCTCTTCTCCATGACTTGTATCTTGAGGGTAAGGAACGTGTTTTGTTTATGGTCGTATTTTGAGTGTACAATCAAATCCGTGGCGCAGTGTTTTACGGGAGGGAGAGAGGGAGGGAAGGAATAAAAAAAATCCAAGAATATTGCTACAGTATTGGTAATATTCAAGAAATGGAACCAGATTGTATCTCTACCAATGGATGAATGCTAAAGAAAATGTGGTATACCCACAATGGAATTTTATGCAGCTGTGTAGGGAAATTAAATCATGACATGTGCAAGAAAATGAATAGAACTGGAAATTGTTGTTAAGCAAATACTACACTAACACCACTGCATGTCTTCTCTTACATGTGAAGTCTATTTAAAGTGGTAGATATGCATGAACATATGTGTGTATATTAATGTGTATAGGTCATAACACTAGAAAAGGAGTCATGAAAGGGGAAAAAGTGATCTTAAGTAGGGCAAAAAGAGGGTAGTTGAATATTTGTCATAACAAAGCAGAAGGAGTGGTTATCCATAAGAAGAAAGGGACCAACCAAAGAACACAGGAGGCAAAAGGAATTGTGGGAGGGGCGGGGAATAAGTGAACACAAGGTACACTAAGACATGACAGTTAATGTTTATCTTAACTTAGAAAAGTTTAGACACGGAAGGAAAGGAAGACAGGAAAAAATCCTCAAGGATTATGCTTAGTAGATATTATAAATTTCTAAATTTGTTTCACTCATCTTGTTATAAATGCTATTATTTAAAAAGCCTAAATTAAAAACTAAACAGGAAAGAGAAGAGAGAGGAGTTTAAAATTTACTAAAAGCAAATGAATCTTTTTTTTTACATTTTCTTTTTTATAAATAAATTTATTTATTTGTTGCTTCAGGTTACAACTCCACCATATTGTCATCTTTCTCCCCTTCCCTGCCCCGCCCTCATACCCTCTACCCCCTAACCCTTCCATCCCACTCCTCTGGAGTGGAGTGTCCCTACATAACAGTCCCTCGCCCCAGTTCAGAAAGTCATATGAGGGCCAAGAGCCTCCTCATACACTGGGGGCCTACAAGGCAGTACCACCAGTGAAAAGTGTCTCATTGCTAGGGAGAGAAAATTAAAAAACAAACAAACAAAAAAGTCTATGTCCATGTTCCCTTTGGTGTGTTAGTTGTAGTATAGATATCCTGAACTATATAGCTAAAATCCTACTATAAGTGAATAGATGCCATGTGCATCCTTCTGAGTCTGGGTTAGCTCACTCAGGATGAGCTTCTCTAATTCCACCCATTTGGCTGCAAATTACGTAATATCATTGTTTCTGATAGCTAAATAATATTCCATTGTGTAGATGTACCACAGTTTTTTTAATCCATTCTTCGGTTGAGGGACATCTGGGTTGTTTCCAGTTTCTAGCGATTACAAATAAGGCTGCTATGAACATAGATGAGGAAACTTCCTTATGATTACGAGAGGTGTCATTTGGGTGTATACCAAGAAGTGGTATGGCTCGGTCCTGAGGCAAAGCTATTCCAAGTTTTCTAAGATATTGCCAGACTGACCTCCATAGTGGTTGCACAAGCCTGCACTCCCACCAGCAATGGAGGAGTGTTCCCCTTTTTCCACACCCTCGCCAGAATGTGCTGTCATTTGAGCTTTTGATCTTAGCCATTCTGACAGGTGTTTGATGGTATCTCAGAGTTGTCTTGAGTTGCATTTCTCTGATGATTAAGGATGTTGAGCATTTCTTTAAGTGTCTCTCAGCCATTAGGGATTCCTTCTTTGTGAATTCTCTATTTAGCTCTGTTCCCCATTTTTTGATTGGATTATTTGGTTTCTTGGCATTTAATTTCTTGAGTTCTTTGTAGATTTTGGATATTAGCCCTCTGTCAGATGGGGGGTTGGTGAAGATTTTCTCCCAGTCTGTACACTGCCATTTTGTTCGAATGACAGTGTCTTTTGCCTTACAGAAGCTTTTCAGTTTCATGAGGTCCCAGTTATTGGTTGTTGGTCTCAAGTCCTGAGCTGTTGGTGTTCTGTTCAGGAAGTTGTCACCTGTGCCAATGAGTTAGAGGGTTTTTCCCACTTTTTCTTCTAGTAGATTTAGTGTGACCAGCCTTATGTTAAGGTCTTTGATCCACTTGGACTTAAGTTTTGTACAAGGTGATAAGTATGAGTCTAATTTCATTCTTTTACATGTGGACATCCAATTGAACCAGCATCATTTGTTGAAGATGCTGTCCTTTTTCCATTGTGCAGTTTTGGCTTCTTTGTCAAAAATTAGGTGGCCATAGGTGTGTGGGTCCATTTCTGGGTCTTCAATTCAATTCCATTGATTACTGGTCTGTTTCTATACCAATACCATGCTGTTTTTACTAGTATTGCTCTGTAGTACAGCTTGAAATTTGGGATGGTGATACCTCCAGATGTTTTTTTATTGTACAGGATTGATTTACCTCTTCTGGGTTTTTTGTTGTTCCATATGAAATTGAGAATAGCTTTTTCCAGGTCTATAAAGAATTGTGTTGGAATCTTTTTGAAGGGCACTACCTACTTCTTACTATACAGTCTATGTACTATTAATTTCTGGTCTTTATATTCCACTTTTTTAGTGACCTTGTATATTGTTGACTTACTGGGAAAAACCTTAGTTTTTATTTCTGTTGAGATCTTTGTAAGCATACTTCTTTTCTAGTAGATAACACAAACCACTATTATAGGAAATAGAAAAAAAAGAATTACTAATATAAAAGAACCAAGTTTAAGATCAGGAACATTTAAAATTATTGTAATATGTTGTTTGTAAAACACCTCTTAAAGGTCAGGAAGGAGTTCTTCTAGAACCAAATGTGTTGCTGAATTGACTTTGAGTTCTTGTTGTAAGAGTTGATGCCTTCAAAGGACTTATATAAGCCAGTAGTGCTATAAAACTTTACACAGCAACTCAGTTAAAGAATAATCATCTCTCTCTTAGGCAGTTGAGAAAACTAAAGCACATAAAGGCTAAGTAACACACACACACACACAATGCCACCTATCTTATGTGAGGCTTAGGTGAAGTTCTGACCCAAGTAGTTTAAATTCAAGGCTAATCCTATAAAGCTTCCCATAAGATTTTAAGTTGGAGCCTAGATAATGCAGACAGCTTGTTTGCAGCAATGGCTGTAAGCACAAATTATGTTTAATATAATAAGCATCCATATTATGATTAAAATTTCATTTCAAGGAAATGATTGGGTGAACGTGGCTGTTTACAGGCATTATTTCATATACTCATCACAACAATCTTGTGAAATTGGTAATAATCTTTCCCCAAACTCACTTTAGAATAACTCAACATGTATCAGGTAGTTGAACCAATAGTGCAACAAAAATACCCTTAGAGTCCCCCCCAAGCTTTTCTCACTAGATCTGTGGATTTAAATTTTATTTTTATTAAGCCTGACTTCTGGCAGGTTTCATTGAGTATTGGCAATTTCTAGAAAACATATTTGGAGAGCAGAAAATAAGAAAGGTAACCTTGGAGATTCCTGCCAAACAGTGATGAATTAAAAATAGAAAAAAGAAATTCAGGGGTAGTGAGGGGGTAGCTCGGTGGTTAAGCACACATTCTGTGCTCACTGAGGACACATGCTGAGATCCCAAGACCTATGTCAGATAACTAAGATCTGCCTATGTCTCCAACTCCAGGGGACTTATAACCCTTTCTTGACTCTCTGGTAACTGTAGTCATGTTAGTCATGTACACACACACACACACACATACACACACACACACACACACACTTTTAAAATGATAAAATAATTACTCTCTTATAAGCAATTCATGAATAGTATTTTTTTCAAGTTGGAGAAAATTATGACATAGCACCTTTAAAAAAGGTACCTGTGGAGAAACGAAAGAATAGCAATGGAAAGATACTTAGCTGGTCATAGAAACTTTTCTAATTCTTCCTTTCTCTCATGAAGATAATTAGGAAACACTCCTGCAAATGCCACCTAGGTCTGTGGTTGTCACTAGGTGGCTGCATGCTTATCTACCCTTTATGAGGCCCTATGATCGACCCCCTACACAAAAGGAGAAGAGTCTGAAAGGGTGGCCAAATGGCCAGGCTCCTAACTTAGAGGTCATATTTGGATTCCTAAGTGCTTGCAGTTGAGAAGGAAGTACTCTTCTCTTTCTTTAAAAATGTACCTTAAGCCTTTTGGAAATATGCAGTTTTCCACTCTCTGGGAAGCCAATAAATCTCCATTCATTCTCTTTACACTCAGCAACTCCCAGTAAAAAAACGAAAGACGCTCGAGCCACCCAGGCATCATGCTAGCTGTGGCTTTTCTGCATGCTCCATTGACAGGCCTAATAGTTGAGCCGGTATTCTGTGTTGTGTGCAGCTGAATGTTGAACCACTGGCAGATGAAAGGTGTGCAACAGTTGGGACAGTCACTGTCGGGAAAATAGTCACAATGAGAAAACAATGTCCTGTGCATGTTTTCAAGCTCTTCTGGTGTCTTTTTCATGCTTGTGAGACACACATTTTGTGTTCTTATTCTTCACAGGAAAACATACGTAGAATAGGGCAGATTTTTTTTTTTTATGAGTTTGTTCTCTTGTCTGAACTGAACAAGCCAAGACTTGGCGAGCAGCACATCCAGTTTAGAATATCATCATAGTAACAACTGCCTGCCTCTGCACACGTATGGGCTTCATCTCAGTGTGTGAATTCAACATGAAGTTTGGTCCAAGGGCACTCATTTCATAGTCATATGAAAATTATTCAGAAGAGGAGTTTCTAATCTGTCAAACTAGGAACTGAGCCTTAACATTGAATTATGAAGGTCTGAAAGAAAGCACAATTTTAATATGATAGTTCTCTACTTCCTAACTCTGCAAGTCAAAACTCAAGGACCTGTCAAACAGTAGCTCAGGGTAAGGTTCCATGTATTGGACATTGGCACATACCTCTAAAAAGGTCCAAAAATAAATGATGAGTCCTGTTTTATAGAGATTAGTTCATTTACTCCTGGGAGCAATCAGAGGCTTGGACTAGACTACTTTGGAGTTGTAATTATTTTGAACAACACAGACACCACAGCAAATATTCATTATATATATATATATATATATATATATATACACACACACTCACTTATGTACAAATACATATTTTTCTCTGCAATTATGACTTGAAAGAAAACACTTCAAAATATGCATGATTTCATGTTAAAGAGTTAAGACAGAAGGATCATTTTGTCATTTATTTAATAACTAAAATGTGTAATGATTTGACTCAATTAATAAAAAGCTGAAAAACAACTAAACAAGACCATCTTTGTTGCAATTAATGTAATTATCAGATGTGCCTGAAACTCAGTATTTTCTAGTGTGGAGTCTACTTTTAAGCCTTGTATTATCTGTGAGTTAATAATATCTCCAACTAGTGTTTCTGCCACTGCTGTAGAAATGGTAACAAATTCAGTCCAATGTGAAATCAATAAGAGTTGCTTTCAGTTTGGTGAAATACCGGACCCAATTCTCTTTGTGCTTGAAATGAGACTGAAAACTGATTTTTCTCCTGGAGATGAATATTTCTGTTTATATTGTTCAGACCAGAAACAAGTCTGTCAATAATCAATTGATCGAAAGCTAAATGATAAAGATGACAAATGGCCCTGCTCTTATGTGTGTGGGTTAAAGGATGTGGCTTTTCTTTGTAGAAACTACATTTATTGAAGTAATTTAACCAATAACATTAGAACATGTATTTTACAACTTGAAAATCTTTACTATGGGCTAAAAATATTTACACTTTTATAGTTCACTGGTGGGTCTTGAACCTCACAGGTATTTGTAGAGTTGACAGCGTCTCTCCATTGCCTTGTTCAATTATGCAAACTTGGCATGAATGGGGCATATGAATGAAGGAAATGATTCAAAACACAAAGGATTTCAAATTTCCCCATTATTGAGAAATACAGTTTTTAAAATTAAAATCAAACACAGTTGGAACATTATCTCAATTGATAGTGAATAAAATTGTTTCACTCTGATAAACCAATGACAGATCAGATGTTTCCAGAAAGAATAGAAAACAGTTACGCTACCACTGGGAAATTTCTTCAGGATTAAAATGCCTGCTAGCTCCAATCCATAATCACACTCAAACAAGCCCTTTATTGTTTTTATCATTGTATCATTTTCTGGCCATGTGGACTGTGCCTTGCTGGCTTTATCAGCTCTGGATTTGCTGATTTCTAAGACAGGGAAACATAAGAATATATACTATGTACTTCATATGAAGCACAAATAAATCACTATATGTGAAATAGTCAGAAGAGGGATGGGCACCTAGAAAGTGCTCAATGGAGTCAAGCTAATTCCGTTTATTATTCCAACCCTGCTTGCCTTACAAAAGCATAAAAGTCAAGCAGATTGCCTTGTAATCTTTCTTTCATGGTCTCGTATTCAATGAACCTAATTATATAATAACTTCCGTGAGAGCAAAATACATGTCATATTCTGCTTTGATACTGCCGATGAAATGTCAAAGAGAATTTGTTGCATAAGGAGTGTGGACCTAACGTCAAGAATTTATCAAGGTGTACAAAGATTGTGTTCTATTACAGAGAGCAGCATAAAAGAAATGCTCATTTATTCTGTCTCTTGCCCTATTGTACTGTATAAAAGTGTTTTATACCTTAGAGAACAGATCTTGCCAACCAAGGTTCTGTTTGGCCTTGTATCTCAGATGCTTTGATAAGAAATTCCATATCCCTCCTGCCAAAGAAATATAGCCATGGTCAAATATTATTAATGCATTTACTTAAACCATGATGGCTCAGTATGTCAGTACATGCTTATCATCCCAGCAGTGGGGCAGAAGAACTAGGAGTCCACCCAACCTGGACTACATATCAAGTCCCTGTCCTAAAAGAAGAAGAAAACTATCACGTACCTATGACTGAAGAAGTTCCAGATCCATGAAGGTGGGGAGCATGCTGCTTATTCACTCTGAGCTAACTTTTAAAGGAACCAATACAGTGTTTACTGCTTAAGGTAATGAACAGCAGGTAGTAGAGTTTAGCTTCAAGTCTGTAACCACTGCTAAAAATTTATCAGGACTTTAGTTTTTCATTGTTCATTTGTTTTGGGGAGGGGGTTTTGGTTTTTGAGTTTTGTTTTGTTTTGTTTTTGAGACAGAGTACTTCTATGTAGCCCAGGGTCACTTTGTAGACCAAGTTGGCCTTGAATTCAAAGAGATCTGTCTGCCTCTGGCTCCCCAGTGTTGAGATTAAAGGTGTGTGCCAACAGACTGGATCCTAGAGATTTTTAATAAGGAATCACAAGCACCGAACTCCATACCCTTGGAGCTGAACAGTTTCCCCATGTAAGTGTGGAATTCTAAGAATAATTCAGAGACATGAAATAAACCAAGCCAACTGACCCAGGGGGATATCTCTTTAAGTTCACTCTGTCATACATATGCCTCTTGTTCATTCCCTTCGGAAACCAGAGGACATTAGAAATTGGGAAAGGTCTTATAGGACACATACACTTATGTAACCCATGTGAAAAATAGCAATATGAATGATACTGGCCTTCTTACATCCTCTTTCCCAGTAAGTGATTCCCTGAGCTCTGTCTTGCAATAACTGCTGCTGGTGTCACTCTTGAGTGTGAATGCAAATAGCTATAGCACAGCACTTTAATTTTATGACTTTTAGATGTCTGGTTAGTAGATAAATGAAGTGAAGGGACAAGTGGGTTTTGTCTAGTTGCTAAGGAGTAAAAATAAAATGTGCCTTTATTACTTCGCTAGCAGTCTCTTTATATATTTCTGGAGGATGTGACTTATAGAGAAAAATATGCATGTATTTTGAACATATTTGAGATTTCTCAATTGAAATTACTTATTGAAAACCTCTGCTTTGTCCAAGTTCCCTTTGGTGTGTTAGTTGTAGTATCGATACCTTCTACTATATAGCTAAAATCCTACTATAAATGAATAGATGCCATATGTGTCCTTCTGAGTCTGGGTTAGTTCACTCAGGATGAGCTTTTCTAGTTCCATCCATTTGGCTGCAAATTGCATAATTTCATTGTTCCTGATAGCTGAGTAATATTCCATTGTATAGATGAACCACAGTTTTTTGACCCATTCTTCGGTTGAGGGACATCTGGGTTATTTCCAGTTTCTAGCTATTGCAAATAAGGCTGCTATAAACGTATATGAGGAAACTTCCTTATGATTCCGTGAAGAGGCATTTGGGTGTATACCCAGAAGTGGTATGGCTGGGTCCTGAGGCAGAGCTATTCCAAGTTTTTTAAGATATCGCCAGACTGACCTCCATAGTGGTTGCACAAGCCTGCATTCCCACCAGCAGTGGAGTAGGGTACCCCTTTCTCCACACCCTTGCCAGCATGTGCTGTCATTTGAGTTTTTGATCTTAGCCATTCTGACAGGTGTGAGATGGAATCTCAGAGTCGTCCTGAGTTGCATTTCTCTGATGATTAAGGATGTTGAGCATTTCTTCAAGTGTCTCATAGACTTCTTATTTTTAATTTTTATTCTTTATTTATTTTTTATATATTAGTTATATTTTTTTCTATTTTTAAGTCTTTTTTATCTATTGTATGCTTATTGGTTTGTTTGTTTAGTAGTTCTCTCTCCCGGGCAACGAAACACTTTTCACTGATGGTACTGCTTCGTAGATCCCCATTGAATGAAGAGGCTCTTGGCCCTCATACGACCTCTCAAATGAGATGAGGGACTGTTATATAAGGACACCCCACCCCAGAGAAATGGGATGGAAGGGTTAGGAGGTAAAGAAAAAAAATGAAATGTGATGTTTCGGCCTTTTACTACTAATTGTCATAAACTGTTTAGGATAATTAAGAAATGCAAACTAATGGTTATGCAAGCCGGTCATTCAGTTAGGTACTATGACAGCCTATTATAGTTACTTTCTAAGCTAATCAGAAATAAACCGGCAAGAGACAAGCAACATCTGCTTACCCTAATATAAGAGATAGATAGGGCCTCTTCAAAAACCTCAAGAGATCTGCAGAATATGGCATTCAAAGATGTTTTTGTAACTTTAGTTTTTTTATATCAAGACATATCAACTCCTGACAGCACCCCCTATTCTCCTCCAAGTAGAAGATGAGCATCAAAGAATCTCCAGTGGGAGATGATTGAATTAGTCGCAAGCCTATCTCTTGGTATGAAAAGCCCCTTGCCCCAACTGTAGACAGAATGCTGGAAGCAGGTAAGTCGACAGCCTAGCTCTGCCAAGACAGGGTAGGTAAGTCCTTCGTAACCCCTGCTCTACAATCAATGTCTGTCAGAGAAATGGGGCCAAATGACTGAAGATCGATGCTGTAATGTATGGAGAGAAAATGGGAACTGTCCAGGCAGCCACAGGTATGTCATTTCTTAGTTTGGGAAGCTGCAGGCCCTGTACTTCCTATAAAATCAGATATATTTATCCCTCTCAGGTCTCTGAGGTGGTTGAAGAACAGATAGCTAGAGTCTCATAATTTAATTTTGAGTTGTTTAGAAGTCAAGAGAGTGTTATAGATCTAAGAAGATACTTCTAAAATTGTGTTGCAAGTTAGTATGAATGTTGAGTCAGATATAGACTTTTAAACTCATGGAGATGTTTAGATAGTAGAATGTTAAAGTCAGGTACCAAATACATATGGACTGGTCATTGGGAATGTACGTTAAGCCATATAACCCTCATAACTGTGGCCTAATTACCTCTGTTGTACTGTATTGTATTTGTTATTATAAGAGAAAGAGCCATTTGTTGGACTGAAAGGGGAAACTAGGGGGAAATAAGATATACCTTAAACTTAAAAGAAAAAAAAGGGAAGAGGATGGGTGGTTGAGGGTGGGAGGGTGGGACTGGAGGGGGAATAGGGAGGGGACTGCGATTGAGATGTAACTTGAAGAAATAAACAATAAAGGAAAAAAAAAGAAAAGAAAACCTCTGCTTTGCTAAAGTAGACATATGTGTGCCTACACTCCAGGAAATGACATGGTGACAGGTGGTAATGGCTCTTCCTACACCTCCAATTTGGCCTTAAATTGTACTGTGTACAGGATTTCTAGGAATTTTAGCCCATTCTTACCATGAAGGGTAGAAAGAAAAGGCATATGTCTTCCTCATGACTGTCCCTCCCACAGTGGCTATTTTGTAATACAAATGGGCCATTCAATCTCTAAAATCCCCTTGCCTTTGGTTAGTTGTTGTTACTCCTAACAGTCCCCTGTCTCGATCTTCATGTCAGATAGTAGCCTTTTCTAGTACATTCAAACCTTTCACTAAAATGACAGAGATTGGACCATCACATTGCTGGTGAATGACAGTTAGCTAGAAGAGCATTGTGGGTACTGGCATGTAAAGATGTGACTCCAGCCAGGTTCTTCTTACACACTGCAAAACTCAAAAGAACAAAATAAGCTTCCCTGGTTACACACCTGGTCCTGACAAGCCCTTGTTCAGAATAAAATGACATTTGGAAATATTTCCTTCACTAACAGAATTGTGATTCCAAATGGGTTGACTTGACACCACTTGGTATCTCTGAAATCTTCAGGTTGCTTATTTGTTATGTAATATGCAAATGTATAAAATCAGAAGAAAGCAGAGTAAGTGGTAAAACTGGTTGTTAATATATGACTATTGTGTTGTTTCCAACTTCTACAAGCCTACATATCTTTTTGTGAACTAAGCGTTACCATTTGTTTTCATGCCAGTGTGATTCATAATAAGCCAGCATTCTGAGTTAATAAAGCCGTTTTGTAGACTCTCATGCTGTCGATGCTGTGATAATTTGGCAATCAGTTACAGTAGGAAAAATATCTTATACAGTAGCCCCAGTGGTCCCTTTTACACAGTACAAAGCATGCCTTCCACCCTGTGATTGTTCTTCAGTGTTTAGGTCTCATAAAACCTCTTCTTATGAAAAAAACAAAAAGGAGAAAGAAAGAAAATTGCCATATGGTTCTAAGGGAGAAAATGAAAGTGAATCAAAGGTAGCCTGTTTATTGATAATCCCTCTTACATAGAGAACTCTATTCTGCTCATCAGCTAATGACTTTGCCCTTACATGGGCCTCACCCCAGTTCTTCAAGACCCGTGGATCACAAAGCTGTGAAAAGAAACTGCACTGTGACAGCAAAGATGGGGGCCATGAAAAAACCAGGGGATCTTTGTAAGTGAAGTTATTTGAAAATCAGAATTTTAAGACTCCTCATCCTCCCCTCCATGCCACATCAGGAGCCAAAGGAGACACTCGAGGGAAGAAGATGGATGACTGGCAAGGCTGTGGTTGTTCCTGTGTACAGTCTCTGGACAGCCCATCAGCTTCCTTGTGGAATGACTACTTAGAAGTTAAGAGAAACCCTTATAAACTTGGATTGTGCAGTTTGATTTGGAGATAAACTTCTTACAATAGACATTTAAATGTATTAACATGAAAGATTTCTTGCTCCTTTCATCAGTACTTTTTAAAATTTGTGTCTGGTCTTGTTTATTTCATGCATGAATAAAACATATTTAGATGATCTCTGATCCCTGTTTCTCTCTCCATTGCCTCCCATACTTTCTTCCCAACTTCATGTTCTACTTTTTAATCTTTCTACTCTCCCTCCCCCATTCATCCTCTCCATCATCCTCACTCCCTCCTCATAATCCCTTTTTCTTCCTCATCCCTTCTTCCTCCTTCTTTAACCCTCTGAGTGCAATTGGAGATACCCATTTGTGCATAGATGCAGGATGCTGTCCTGGAGAGTGGGAAACTTAATATGACAATAGCCCGGAAGAAAACTAACTCCTTTCCTCTGGTAGTCATCAACTGCCAATAATACTTTAGCTAGGAGCATAGTAGAAGCTGACTTCTAAATACGTATCTGTATACACATAGATTGGTGCAAAATGGATCACTCTTCAAAGAAGGGGCTTTCTGAAAATGTGGCAGTTAAGAAAGAGACTTACATAAGTGACTATAGGGTACCTGGGCCTGAATGGGACATCAATGTCACATACCCACACCCAAAAAGGCTCAGAGAACTTCATAGAAGAGGGGAAGGAAAGATTTCAAGAGCCAGAGTCCTGGGAAGATTATTGCCAAAAAAGTTTCCTCTATGCATGACAGGGCCCCTCATGCATGGACTCATAGCAGCCTTGTTTACAGACACAGGAACTGTGCACAAGGAAGCCAGTCAATACTCTGCATAGAGACAGAAGGGCCATTGGTTATAAAGTTTTTCATTTATAATAATAATTTTACTTTTGAAATTATAATCATGCCATTCCCCCCTTCCTTTCTTGCATCCAATGCTTTGCACTGTACTCCATCAACCACATACCCTCACCCTTTTCTCTGTTGCAATTTCATGGTCTCCTTTTCTTTGGTCTGTTATATATATATATATATATATATATATATATATATATATATATATAAACATACATATACATATACGTATATATATTTCTAAATACATAAATATAAATTTATCAGTCTACATAATGTTTCCTGTATGTATAGGAGATGATCTCAAAGTTAAGAACTTATTATTGGGCAACCAATAGTTTTATCTTACAAACTTAGAATGATGGAAGCTTCTAGACAACAAAATAACTGCATGCCATAATAAGTTACTGGTTTCATTAGTCACATATGATGAACAATAAGAAAGAGAAAGAGTTCTGGAATAAAAGTGATGGAATTTCACATCCATATGGGCAACTCACAAGTGCTCTTTCCCTATCACAGGAGAGGGCAGCAGGTAGACAGGGAAGCTCTTCCTTTGAAATCAATCCTGGGTTTAATCCATTTGACATTTAAATAGTCTCAATGGATAACCATTAAAAGTGGTCAAGAAAGGCCTAGAGTTGTGCTGAGAGTCAGTAGTCAGTCCAGACTTGTGAAAATCTCTAGAAAGCTGGGCTCCATGTCTTGGGAACTGTGGGGACATGAAATTCTCCTTCAGTAACTTTTCTGTGACAAGCTCAGTCACAAGTTTTCCATCTTTTGTCTAACCACATGAATTATGACTTAATGGCTCAGGTTGGTGGCTGAGGAATCTTCTCCAGAAATGATCCTGAAACTGGCTTCCCATTCCCATGAATGCTGCTGTACCAACAGGAGTCAGGGAATGCTGGGACACAGCATGCTTACATGCTGAGTGCCAAGAGGACAGAGAACTGCTTTCATGGTAACTGCTTTCAACTGCCCCACAGTGCAGTCCCAACTACCTGTGGCTGACCTTCTGCAGCACTGAAGGCATGACAAATCTTTCTACAGGACTGAGAGGCTCGTAGTGTGGATGTGTTTAATATTTGTGTTTCCTATATTACAGGAAGGCAAGATTTTCATTTTCTCCATTACGGGAGGTGGACATTCACAGCCACTCTTTCCCTGTGTTTCTTTCTCTTTCTAGAACACTCTGCTGCCACGTTTTGCTTATCTGGATCTGTGTATCTCTCATACCTCATTCGACCTCATTGTTAACTCTTCAGAGACCATCCTTGTCCATTTAGTCAACACAGGCTTTTTTTTTTTTTTTTTTTAGTATAACCAACTCCCCTGTTTTTTTTTTTCTTTTCCTTTCTTGTGCTTATCAACTATTATTACAATTGTATTGCTTAATGACTCTCTCTTCAACTTGACCCTCAATTACCAGGGAAGATTCATGCCTGTTTTGTTTACTATGCCGCTCTTCGAGTCTACCTAGCAAGCAAGTGCCTAAAACATCATACACACTCAGTAAATCCCAGTGGAATTTATTGAGATGAGAATGAGTTTCAGAGAGGTTAGGCAACTTGTCCTAAGTCAGGGAGCTAGCAAGTGTCAACAACAAGAAACTGAAACACACTCTAAAGCCATATGTGTTTTCAGTGCAATTGGGTTTTTTTTGTTTTTTTTTTTTTTGCCAAATTGTATTCCTTGAATACTAGTGTCCCAACAAATCTTAATAGGAGTTCCAGGAATAAACAGGATATGTATTCACATAAAGTATAGAAGGACTGCAATTGTTTAAAAACATTATATATTTGTCTTTCTGCAGGATACTTTAGTATAAAAATATACATAGGGTTTCCCCCAGGAAACTAGTGTGTCACAAAGTCACCTCTTGACAGTGTTTGTTGCTGATTTTGAAGAAACCAGGATCTTAAGGGACAGTGGAACTCACCAGAAATATGATGCCCTATGCTTCTAAGAGGAGAGTAAGTACAAATTTCTCTCAGTGTATTAGTAGCCTGTCTCTCCTAGGGTCTTTCAAAAGTTGTATAGTTGATATCTTCTTTGAAATATGGAGTGGCTGCATGATATCTTAAGCATCCAAGGTTAGAAGTTGGGAGAGACAACTAATGCAAAGTGATTTCCATAAAAGCATTATGACCTGTGTTTGACCCCCAGAACCCATGTAAACTGCCAGGCATGGGAGTGTAATCACAATACTGGGAGGTGAGCAACAGGCACATCCCTGGGGCTCATTGACCAGCAAGTCTAGCCTAATTGGCAACCTCCAGAGCAATGAGACACCCTGTCTCAAAGCACAGCAGTGAAGCCTAAGAAATAAAACCTTAGGTTTCCCCTGCCCTTTAAATACACACTATACATGTAAACATACATCCATTTATGTGTC
>CAJQZJ010032904.1:1561848-1573044 GCA_907164525.1 Lophiomys imhausi
CCTTTAAATACACACTATACATGTAAACATACATCCATTTATGTGTCCATGTATACACAAAAGAAAACAGAATTAGAGAGTAGAAATCAAAGACATACAATGGAGTATAATTTTGATTGTTTTAAACAAAATATGGGAAAATTGTATCTTAAGGAATAACAGGGTGGAAACTGTAAACTCAAGAAAGTTAAGTGTCTAATGTCTTAGAAGTAAGCTTTTTTGTACTTTAGTATGTTATTTGAAAATGACTGAGAAATTTCATAAATACCGACTTCCCTTAATAGAGAATGTCTGAAATTACTGAATAGCCAATCTAATCACACCTTAATCTTGCTAAATTGAAGCACTGTAATCTCCATTCAAATTTTACATATGGTCCATCTTGCGCAACACAGGAAGATGAGCCAAAACCCTATCTGGAATTTTAAATAGATTGCATTATCACTTTCCAAAGCCTTCTCACATGTGAGAAATGTATCCCTGGTACTCAAGGGGATCAACCCCAAGCCATACACAAAGCAACTTTTATTTTATTCCATTTTATAATTGGAACAAAGAAAACATTTTCTTTTTCAGACTTAGGGTATTTGTGAGCAATTGTCACTGTGAGGGGGGAGCCATTCTGGACACAAACAAAAAAGTTCTGTTCAAGAAGAAAATGGGCTTCCACTTTCTCTTCCTCATGTATTGATATCACAGACTATCAACAAACATGACTTTTAAGAGCAGCTGTTGTTCTTACACTGAGGTATCTTCAGTTAAGATTAGGTATCTATAAGTTTAATATATCTGGGGGTACTATTCACCTACATGTTATTGTCCTGTCATGGATTCCAGGTTATGATAAGAAAGTTTGAAGAGTAGAGTTGCCCAGATGTACTTTGGGAAAATAGTAGTCTTGTATACAATTAGCTCACCAAGTAAATGTTGTCCCTAATCCTGCCAACCCTTCTCAGTTGAATATGCTTCCCCTCAGATACAAGAGTTCATGTTAAAAGAGTATGTGCTTAAGAAGTTAGAAAATAAAGTCCTTCCAGAAAGAGAAAACTCAAGAATCTTAATGATAGAAAAGTAAAGAATGTTTCAGTTATACATTATGTAGACATTTCTATCATAGAACATTTTACTAGATTGTATGCCTTTCAGTGGGGATTTGGATCATTACCTTAATCAGCCTTCCAGGAGGATGGTTGATTATGCGAACCACAGGCCCAGCGTCTAGTGCTCCCAACAACAGTATCACAGGGAAGATTTGGCTATTTCATTCATTCCACCAGGCTATTACTTCCCTGCAAGGCACTTGTCTCTGGAGTATTTTACAGTATGTATAATAAGACAAAACAAAGCTATTTTGAAGGTTTCAGTAGACACAGCCTACATAGGCAAAGTCCTCTGGAGAGTTGAAAGAAAGATGAGATGAAGGTACAGTCCCTCCACCTCCTCAGGAAATGGATGCCCCTAGCAGTGCCCTCCTCCTCGACTCTTTCAGACACTCGGAAGTTCCAGGAGCTTTCTGTAAGTGGATATCTACTGCTTTCTGTTTTCATGTGTAAGTGCAATTGCATTGAGTGCCAAAAAAGAAAAACCCTCCTTGAAAACTTAAAAAAAAAAAACCCAAAAAACAAAGAGCAGAAAAACCACCTATGTCCCCAGTGTGATAACTACTCCAGCTCAAAATAAAAACCGTATCTCATATCTCATTTTAATATGATGAAACAGGAACCAAAATGCCCAGAAATAACATAGAATCAAATAGGGATTTGTGGACATGTATCTCAGTGTCCATGATCTGATTCAATGTGACTTCTAGTGAGTGCTCAGTTTTCTCCTCTATCTCAAGGGTTGATTTTTATGCCAAATTATATTTTTTGAAAGATACATGATATTATCTGATAAACATTGTACATAAAAAGGCATCTATCCAAATGGAATTTTAGACTCAGTTTTTGAATTATGTGAAATATCTGTAATATCCTTGTTCTTTTGTTGAGAGGGTAAAATATCCTATTGTTTTTGATCTTACATAAGCTGACCTCATTCACTATGGGACATTGTAGGTATTAAGGAATATGAGGGTAAGCACCATAGAAAGAATAATTCAATCTGGATATGAGGGACTCTCATTTTTTAAAGCTTCATTAACTGATAATTATTTGAGTGCAAAATAATGCCCTTACTGTTTGATAAATGAATATTAGCCTTGTGTCATGCTGATAAAACTCATAACAGAACTAAATTCCTCTAAATTTAAGAGACTTTGTTATTTTGATGCTAATGGATTTTATTCATTTGGGTAGATAGCTATCTTGAATGACTCAGCAGGACTGACTTAAATTAGATTTGTCCATCCATGCTTTACTTATTAGTATGTCCTGAATATCTTGATACAAGTTTCATATTACAGTATGTGCTTCATATAATTTATCTTTCATGACCTGAAGCTTTCTGTGATAGAAAATTCAATTGATTATAAAAAATTATGATTATGCCTGTGTTTGAAAGTGTAGCATTGTGTTCCTGTGTTTCCTTCATTAAATGTATTCTCGGAATCAGCAATTTAGAATAACTTATTAAAATCTCTTTATAATGTATGCTATTTTAAAATCTATTGAATATCACTCCTTTGTAAATATTAGATACTTGTAATGGAGAGTTGTATTAAATTTGGTAGGCCACAGCAATAATAAACAACCAGCAAACTTCAGTGGTTTGACATAATAAGAATTGTTCATTTTTGCTCAAATGGGAGAGTTCAAATTGATGAAGGGTAAGACAAAAAATTGGAGGGGTAAAGGCTTCTACCCATCAATCATTCAATAACCCAAATTCCTTCTGTATTGTGGCTCTATCTCTGTCTAGATTCAAGAAGTCATTTACGTTCAGTAGATGGCTGAAAGACTGACATGCATATTATAAATTGGATGTTCCTTTAACTGTTTTATCTTGGACATACTAACTCTCATTTCCACAAATTCCTTTAGCTGAATGTAGGAGATGGTGCTGAGGGACAAGTGGAGGAGACACCGAGGGACAGTTGGGGGGCAGGCTGGGGTGTGCTGGGGCTGGAGCTCCCTGTGGATACAGCACTTGGAGGCACAACTGGCGACTGGGAGCCTGAGGATGGGCTCTGCCCATTGGCTGCCAAAGGGGATGCATGGCCGCGACTTCGAGCCTCCATCATTTCTAGGAAGATGCTGTAGTTCTGGTCCTCCTGCCCCCCAACTACAACTACAACATCTTCCTAGAAATAATGGAGGCTCAAAGTCGCGGCCATGCATCCCCTTTGGCAGCCAATGGGCAGAGGCCATCCTCAGGCTCCCAGTCGCCAGTTGTGCCTCTAAGTGCTGTATCCACAGGGAGCTCCAGCCCCAGCACACCCCAGCCTGCCCCCCCAACTGTCCCTCGGTGTCTCCTCCACTTGTCCCTCAGCACCATCTCCTACAGCTGAATCTTTAACAAGAGTCTCAAAGAAGTAAGAGTCAACACACACACGAAAAAAAGATACATATTGCTACAGAATAGATCTTGAATGTCCCTTAAATACTTAAATACAAGTATTAAAAACTTGGTTTCTGGTTTAGTGCTATGAGTTTAGTCAGGATATCCTTAAGTCTTCAAAGGTATCTCAAAGGTATTTAAGGGGGATTGTGAGATCCTGGCCCTTCTCTCCCAATCTCCGCCACTGGATCATGATTTAAATGATTTTGCTTGACCATGTACTTCTGGCATGACTTCATACCTTGCCACCATAAATGAGACCAATAGATCATGGACTGGAACCTTCAAAACAACAAACTAAAATGGAATTTTTTTCTCTTTCCAAGTTAGTTGCCTCAGTCATTTTCAGAAGGCTGCTTACCACAGGTCCAAGTTAGAAGTAAGTATATGGTTTGCAATATGCAAACACTAAAGTCAGTTAAAGGGAGACTTGATAAATACTTACTACAAAATCTTACTCTGAATATAACTGTATTGCTAGAAAGGAGACAGGAGAAACAAATATTCAGATAATCATAGTAATATAAGATAAGCTGTGGTCATATTCCATATATTCCTTATACTGTTAAAGGAGGGAAATAGTCTAACAGCTTTGAAGAATGGGAATGTTTTCTGGAGGTGATGGCCCTGACACTGAACTAGGAATGCAGCAAACAGAATTCTAGAATGGCTGTCATTTTCTTGGTGCAGTATCCTGAATAGAGAAATCTGAGACTCTTTTTCATGCCCCAAGTGGACATCACCACAGTTATTTATTTCATGACATGCAGGTGGAGTTCAAACTGGATAATGAAAAGGAAAGCATTTTGATAGCAGCTGTTCAGACATTAGGTTAAAGCTGATGCAGTCATTTTATTCTGGCTGTTGTTTTGTGTCCTGTACTGGAGACCAAACCCAGGACGCTATGCATGCTAGGAGGTGGACACTCTATTACTAAGCTCTGCTCGCACACTTTTTGTTTTTAATCCTATACCTACAGATTAGAATTGGTGTGTCTTGGGGATAAAGAGATGGCTTAAAATTTAGAAGTACTTGCTGCCCTTGCAGAGGACCCAAATTCAGTTCCCAGCAACCACACAGCAGCACACGGCTGTCAATAACTCCATCTGGTGTCCTCTTCTGGTTCCCAAAGCATGCCCATGGTACATAAACACACACACACACACACACACACACACACACACACAATTCATGGTATGGGGGATATAGGTTTTCATTTTGATTCTTCAGAGAGAAACTGAGGTAAACACTCAGGTATTTTGCTTCCCTTCTACAAAAACATCTTGTGGCAATTTTTCTGAAAATATCTTCAAGTACCAGAGTCTGTGTAGTCAATGCATATGGAAGCCTAATCCTCCCTAATTCAAAGTAGTGAGAGCTTCAGACAAAAGGGAGTCTGTGCAGTGCTGTTACACTCTAAAAGAATATCTGTGGAGAAGAGAAATTTAGTTGTTACCGTAGATGTTTCAACTTCCAAACATCTGTCCAGTTAATTTGGATCAGTTATGTGAAAAGGTATTTAAATCCTATCTACCATAAACATTCAGTGAAAATCAAAACAAAACAAAATAAACAACAAAGAAACAAATGAAAAACTAAGTACGCAGGATGTGTCTACTATTTTGCTTAACCTTTTATTGGTGATAATTAAATATCCAAGTAGCGCATTGCCAGTACTGTTGCATCATTCTTCTCTCACAGTTCCAGAATTTTCGTCCAGGGTGTTGAACATAGAGATTCAGAGTCAAGGAGTAGACCTCAAGTCTACTTTGACTAATCCTGAGAAGTTCCTGTCAGTATAGAAATGCATCTCAAAGCACTGGTCTAGGTTTCTGAAAACCAGTCCATAGTTTGGACTGCCTGTGGCCAGCAGGTGAGAAAATCTCCTTAGTTCCTCACCTTGAAGGTTTGGCTACCTGCACTGCTGTGTTAGAAAGCATGTCTTGTTGACAAGTAGTCCAAGACAGCAATCGGAGAGTCATAATGACAGTTCTGAGACTAGTGCTGCCGCGTTGATTTGTGAGCTACAGGGGCAAGGATTTTGTCTTATCCTTGATTGAGAAAGTACACCTCTCAATTCAGAAAATCTGTGGTTTCTTCAGTTATATTGGAGAAAGTAGAGAGGCTCACAAGGTAAAAGTAGTCTCTCATTATTACTGTAGTCATTATTGTGTTAGATGCATGTGAATATACATTATGACCGGTGCCCATCTGTCCACTCCTCACATCTCCCTCTGAGGCTATTTGCAAGCTGTAAATGTGATGGCCGAATCAAGTTCACATGTGGAGCAGGGCCTAATCTCTCTTGTTTCTTCCTTTGTCACAAACTCAGTTCTGGATCTCTCTCTTTGGCAGCTATTCGGATTCCCCAATGTTTCCACATTCTTCGTTCACTTTAGTAGACTTTCTTGAGCTTCAGTGAACAACTAACCATTCTTTCCAACCTAGATCAAAACTCAGTTTATCTGGACAGCATCCAGTATGCACCAGGCAGAAGAAAAGATGTTTTTATCTAAGATCAAATGACAGGATATAGGAAGGCTGTCCCAGCTTTCAATCAATGTCCTGTGGCAGCCACACTCTTCAGCATGTCTCAGTCACATTGTAAGTCCCTTAAGACTGAAGTGATTGATCATCCACCTGTACCAGTGACTTGGAATGTGGCATGTGTTTGTGAAACACAGAGTCTCTGAATGAATAATGAATGTTTCCCCCATAGAAAGCAGAACTACAGAAACAACAGACCTGTGTGACCATTCTGATCAAATCACAAGGAAGTTTCCCCATCTATGTTCATAGCAGCCTTATTTGTAACAGCTAGAAACTGGAAACAACCCAGATGTCCCCCAACCGAGGAATGGATTAAAAAACTGTGGTATATCTACACAATGTGATTCTACTCAGCCATCAGAAATCCTGCAATTTGCAGCCAAATGGATAGAACTAGAGAAGCTCATCCTGAGTGAGCTAACCCAGACTCAGAAGGATGCACATGGCATCTATTCACTTATACTCTGATTTTAGCCATATAGACCAGGGTAACTATACTACAGCCAATGCACCAAAGGGAACAGGAACATAGGCTTTTTTTTTCCTGTCAATGAGACACTTTGTCCTAGTGGTGCTGCCTTGTAGGTCCCCAGTGTATGAGGAGGCTCTTGACCCTCATATAACTACTGAACTGGGACACCCCACTCCAGAGGAGTGGGATGGAAGGGATAAGGGGTAGAAGATGGGAGGGCGGGACTGGGAGTGGAGGAAAGAGGGCACTAGGATGGAGATATAACCTGAAGTAATAAATAAATATTTTTTTAATTGATACACATTTTATAAATAAAGACCTCACATATTTAAAATATGTAAGCATGTAAAATGCAGAACATCAAACTGCAATATCAGTAAAATCTAAAAAAAAAAAAAAGAATTCATATGAGACACACACCTTGAGTTGGTTAGGGGGAAGTAGGCAGCAAGTATGAATGGAAGGCAACTACGCATATGGCTACTTAGGACAGATTTTTATCAGACCATACAAAAGCTACCTTGTCAGAAAATAATCAGTCTGTCTGCTTTTCATTGTAAGTATGTCCATGCTGACATGGAAACCACAGACAACTGGAGAAAAAAAATCATCTACCAACCCTCAAGTTAGCAGAAGGGTTTCCTTTCTGTAGGTTTGAACTGTTGACACTTTTAAAAAAAAAAGCAAGAAATTTATCTTCTCTAAGCAATGTTATATAAGTACAGTCCATACTTGAGGTCATTTATCCCTTCATTTGTAAAATTCATTCTAAAATTCATTGATGTTCTAGGTCTTCAGCTTGATCCACTTTGCATCCAGGCTCTGTAATCTCCACTATCTCAGCTAAAATTGCCCACGTATTTCTCCATGTTCTTCAAAAATCTTACATTTCTTTAAGACCAATGTTATCATGAACCTTCCATGGTATCACAAGTTCCAATGATGTATTCAGCTTTTTGACTTAAATAATCTCTTGTTTACTTTTAGTTCATTTTGTGTATTTAAGGATATGTTTAACAACAGCAAATTCCTATTTTTCTTGGGGTTTTGCATTTCGTTTTCTCAACTTTATAAGTACAAATGGAGGGAATTTGTACTTCTGTGTATCCAGTTGTAGCTGATAGCATCAGGGCATTGTGGTAGTCAGTAGGTAATAAGTGATTATTGATAGTTGAAAATGATGGCTGTATTAAATAAAACGTTTACTTAAACTTTGTACATGAAATGTGGACACAGAATCTGGAAATGCTTCTTTCCTGAACCAAGCACTGGGTTAACATTATGGCTCTCTTTTCTCACATAGATTAACTCCCGGGCTCACCTATTTCAACCTTGCACCTTAGTGTTCTCATCCCTCCAAGGGGATGATGGTCCTGGCTGTGGAGAAGAAAATATAGAAAGAAATCTGCATGTCAATGGTGCTTTGTGGAATCTATAAATTGTGACCCAAAGGATATTATCTCTTATAGGCACGAGGATCTAACTTTCTGTGTTCATATTTGTAGCTTGGCCACCTCCATGAGACGTGAATCCTGGGCAAGTCTTCTTCCTTCCTTATGCCTCTATTTCCTTCCCTGTAGGATAAGAGCTTAGACGGATTCTCTTCATATTGTCCTTCCAGGGAATCCATGAGGTTATGCCTGTAGCACAGGTCACATAGTCCATAAACCACATTAAAACAGTCAATAAATATTAGCTACTGTGGTTCATAATAGCAAGTAAGCTAATTAAAATTTTCTCCTGTTCATGCTCACATTTCCTTGGAAGAAGCATCACCTTTGTTCACAGCAAAAATTTGTTTTCCCCAACGAGAACTCCCAAGATGACTTCCACCCCCAACTGGTCTTTCCTTTCAGTGAAATGGAGCAAAAAGAAGGTCTCTGTGTCTTGGGTGGTATGTGTTTGTTTTGTTCCCTGGAATATCCGTAGAGGTGACCTCTCTGTACCAGATACCTCCTCTGGGGGGTTAATACAGGTCTCGACAGATACGGACATGAATTACCGTGCCATACAAAGCACACCCATCTGCAGCAGGATACCATTGACACACACTCCTAGTTGTAGCCAGACCTGACTCCTCCCCTGTCATCAGTGCCACCGGCTCATTCATGAACTCACATAATTCTTGCTCAGGTTAAAAAAAAATGTACATACACATGTGTGCGAGTATTCACATGATATCTGATTTCTGCCTCCTAGGGAATACTCTCAGCTGCTTTTAAGAAGGAATAAAGATGCCATAAAACTCCTTGTAGGAGGATTAACAAAGAAGATTCTTTTCAATTTCCTCTGGGTGGGGGGATGCACAATCAAGTTGTTGCCACTTCTTCAGCCTAGTCAAACCTCATTGGTTTGCAGGTCAGTCTCAGAAGAAGATTAAGTTTGAGTCTCTGGTGCAATATGAAAAGGTATTACAGAAACTCCAGCTAGGAAAGGTACGTGTGTGTGTTCCTGTGAGTGTGCCCGTGTGTGTACATATGGATGTGTGTGTATGTGTGCACATTCATTTACAAGAGAGTAGGAGAAAGAGACATGGAGACAGTGAGGGGAGAATATAAATCTCTTAGAAAGGACCAAAAACATCCAGGTATGGGGGCTCAAACTTCTCCTTTCAGTTCTTAGAAGTCTGAGACAGGAGGATGACTATGAGTTTTTGTGAACCCAAGAACAGCCAAAGCTGCATATCAAGCTGTATTTAATGTAAAGACTTTCTGAGAGAATGATATGTCTTAATAGTAAAAAAAAATATGGCTGACTAAAGTTGCTTCTAAGTTTCTGACAATTTTATGTAGCATATGTTGTCAGTGGGAATTTATATCAGAACATAAATGTCTGTAGGCTCAGCATCAGGCCTGGCTTTTTCATTTGTTGCTTTAGTTTAATTTATTCATCAAGGAATTAATCCAGGACCTCTTCTTGGTTTTCTGTTGAGCCATCCCCAGGTTTGCTTCATTCCTCATCCATGTGGCCTTTGGCATAGTCCACAGTAGGCCAGATGAACAATCCAGTGGCCTTATTCTGTCCTCAGGTCATGCTAAGAACTCTTTCTTCCCCTCACGTAGTGTCCTTTTCTGATTCTCTTTTGCTTCATCACGTCTTCCTCAGGGTCTCTTGTTTGTTTCCTGACACATCCTCTCTTCTGTAGAGCCCCTTCACTTGCTTTCCATTCTGTGGATGGTCTCCGTCCCTCCTGGCCCATACACCTAATGCTTTCTGAATACTGAGGATGACCCTAAACCCCCAAAGTCTTTGGCCTCTGCTGCAGCTTCTCCAGCCTGTTTCCTTGCTTCCAGAATTCAACACAGGCTCTGCCTTCGCACTTGTTCTTCACCGGAACTGTAATATTGCTCTCTCTTTGGTAGCTGCGTGGCTCCTCTCTCACTATCTGTGAGCCTTAACTGGCATCTCATCAGTGAAGCCTTCCGTGGCCTGCATATGTATGTGGTCTTTACAATGTACCCACTTGCTGTAGTCCCTTCCAAAGCAATCATGTCAGTCAGGGCCAAAAATAACAAGTGGTGCATTCTGAAGAATTTTATTTCAGAGAGGCTAGCAAAGGGCCTTTGCGGAAATTACAGGTAGGGTTAGAGAATCAACCAGGCAGCATTCCTGCCTTATAGCACCACCCACTTGCAGGAATTGTCCTCATTTTTTCTTATTAAATTGCATTATACTGTACAAATAAATAAAGAGAGCAGGAGGAAAAATCGAGGATGAACAAGGGATAAGCAGCTATGCGGCGAACAATGTGCCCTCAGCCTACTTGGAAGTGAACAATACAGAAATGGAGCTCACTAACAGAAGTGTGGCTGAGAGAAAACAGAGCTGTCTCCAAGTCTGTGAAAACCCAAGGAGACTGAGGTGGAGCGGGAAGACCACATTTATCCTTTCTTATGCTCTGACCTCTTCCTGTTGCCTCTCATTAGCCAGACTCAGTAGATTTCCATGACACAGGAGGAATCAGCTCTGGAGGTCAGTGTCCTATCATACAGACTGGGGCAAAGAAGGGTAGATAATGGGTCTAGGAGAGTGAATAAGACAAAACCAGCAAGGAATCTTTACCAAGTCTTATTTCACTTGACACTTGGAAATGTGAGTTAACTGTGCCTCCAGGACTCATGGCATTAAGTATGATTACTTCCATCTGGACGGTTAACCCCTTAACATCTACCATCTATTGGCTGCATAAATGGTGTCAGAATTGGCTGACACCCTCACAAAAGGACACGTCTTCTCTGAGTAACAGAAGGGTTCCCCCTCGTACTGAATACTGAATGGGTGGGCACAAGCATTTGGCAGAACAATGACCAGACACATGAGAATGCTCTACTGGCCTGAACTGGGCACTGTCACATTCAATACCAGGCTCTGTCAGAGATGCTGGGAGATGAGTATTTGAAAGAGGACCTCTTTTGTTTTCTAATGACACTTTGGATCATTGTGCCTCATATTCCAAAATGTTTACAATGTAGAGCATAGATGAAGTACTAGACTTAGTAGAAAGAGAACGCAGGTTGGACTCCCTGCATCCACTTGACAGCCCATGAGCCCCAATAATGTAACTCCAGTTTCAGGGGATCTGATGCCCTCTTCTGGCGACCTTGAACACTGCAGGTCCATGATTCACAGATATATATATATATATATATATATATATATATATATATATATATATA